>CAVNYN010290576.1:56575-130095 GCA_963692815.1 Nyctanthes arbor-tristis | reverse complement strand
ATGGCCATGGGGCAGTCCATTGAAACATTCTTTTTTTAATGAAAAGATCCGTCGTCGTCTCAACTGAGCTACCAGAAGCTATGAAAAGTCAAGCCAGCATGACAAAACCACTCGTCTTGAGGTGGATTTACTGATTTGATGCTTTCAGCAGTTATCCGCTTAGGATTCGTAACGGGGTGGGGGTGAGGCAAATATCACCTATGTTAGGAATTTCAAAATGTAAATAAATTTTGGAGAAATTGACATTAAACATTAATGAGGGATGACAAATCAAGAACCTTGTTCTTTTGAATACAACGGCCTTTTTGCCCCTTGTGTTTTTTCCTGTCTTCTTGTAACTTCATTGTGGGTACCAAAGATCACACAATTTAAGAAAATATTATTTATTAATATTATACTCTACTAATTAATTAATCCATCGAATTAAGCATAAATAACCTTGCTTATATTTATGTATGAAAATATTTGGTACACCGATACACTAGCTAGATAGAACCAAATAATAATAATAATAATAATAATAATAATAATAATAATAATAATAATAATAATAATAATAATAATAAAGCGCCTGGCTCGCAAAAAAGCTGCTCACTCTATAATGAATTCCTCCATTAGTAATTGTACTTTTTGGTTCACAGTATAAAATGACGATGACGAAGTACACTCAATTCCTTACAATGTGTTTGACAAATATGTAGAATATAAACTAGTTTATAAATTGGTACGTGACATCATTTTATTGATTTGTTTTTGTAAAAAGTAAAATATTGAGCCTTGACTTTTACTTTTTGAAAAAAGTGAAACAAATAAAATGTTACCGACAGATTATAAATAAAATAAATAATCTGCAGAGTTGCCAAACACTTTGTTGATTCAAGTTAATTAATTAATCAATTAATTAATAGTATTATTAGAATTAAAAATAGTAATTGGACTATTTTTGTGCAATTGTCACTTGGGTACCAAAAATTATCCTTTTACAGCCACTGAACCCACGCATGTGATGAATGCCAAGAAAGTAGAAGACCAAACTAAAATTTGATGTTCCTTCTAAAACTCAAATTTTCTTTTAATGGAAATTCAACCAAATATAGCATACAAGTAAAGATGGTGGCATTCAATTCGATGCTTTCAAGAAACTTATAAGAAACCAAAAAGTATGGTATATATAACATCGTTAATCACATATTCTGTCTATAAAAACTTGATCAAGCATCATATGTTTAATAAATAAACAAATAAATCCGATGAGCATGTGATAGGGTAGTAAAAGAAACGAAACACATGAAATAGCAAATAGAATATGTTGGTTTAATTTGGGAATTGTTGCAAGATAAAAGTTGTAACATCATCAAGTGGTAGCTAGCTAGTGTGGTACACAACAGCATGCATTGTCTAGTTAAGTGGGTACATTATTATTATTATGGTTTAAGTTTTGCAAGTTAAATCATTGTACAAAGGTTACGTACTACCTTATTCTATATATAGTGGATCACTAATTAATTCAAAATTGACTAATGAATGTAAATGAATTCATCATCCCCACTAATTAATTATATAACATTAACCAAGTGCCATCACCTCAAATTATTTCACAAATTGTTAATGATTCGCCTTACTTCACATCTACTTTATTATAAAAGCATATTGGAGACTTAGTTCTTCAAGATTCATTGTATTATCGCCAATGTAAAATGAATCGTCTCAACTTGTCTAATTCTGAAAATCGCATATTTTTTAATATGTAGGGGCATCGTCGGATTCCATCATGGGTCATGTTTTACGAATTAGAGCGGCATGGTACATAATACGCAGTAAGTAATATTCTAACTGAAATAT
Organism: Nyctanthes arbor-tristis; assembly: GCA_963692815.1. Lineage (NCBI taxonomy): Eukaryota > Viridiplantae > Streptophyta > Magnoliopsida > Lamiales > Oleaceae > Nyctanthes > Nyctanthes arbor-tristis. The sequence goes on along the minus strand of CAVNYN010290576.1, from coordinate 128,253 downwards.
GTTCAATACGGGTAGGATTGGAATTTTTTTTTTTTTTGTGTCAAGCTATTTTTAAGCGCTAATTTTTTATGGCGAACTTAAGAATTATAGATTACTTGTCTTTGCAATGTCAATTTTGAGCAACCGCAGAGTGAGACCAAACTTTGTCTTTTCCTTTTCAGGGAGCCGAAAGGACTAAAGAAGAGTTTGAGTCATCGTCACCTTTTGCTAACATATTTGCTAGCAAATATGTTGCAAACTAGAGTTAAACTCGATCCTATGACAAAGGCATCCATTAAGACTTAAGAGTCGTTATCTAACACTTCAGTAATGCACATTCGACAACTGCAACTCTAATTAACTGTTCAACTGGGAGAAGTTGTAAAGGAATCTTAACCCTTCTTTTTCATTTCATGAATGAATAGAAATCCGCTGAGCCTTCTATCCGGGCTTTGCTATTGCAGTGGTTGGGCCCCTGTGCTCGGAACATTGGGCTGAGAGATTTCTTCCAATTCTTTCGGGCTCTTTATAGTAGACTATCTCAGCGGCCCAGGTTCTAGTTGGCCTTCCATACCATTGGGATGTAATAATTGGGCCGTGGAAAGAATTTCAAATTTGATTGGTGTAGACGCAGGCAAGGCGTGACATGCATTTGAGCACGTCACTTCAGTTGGTAACTGGCTAACGAGACTGATGCAACGTGTCTAAATATATGCCATGCATGTGTCTAACACTATTTATGGCACAAGACATTTGATATTATATTATTTCCTCGTGGACAACATTTGAAGGGCCCGTTTTCTCAATTTAGATTTTGATGGAGTATATTGATTGATACCACCAATATAGAAAAATTTCTAGTAATTCGATACATAGTTATGACTTACTTACGAGAACATGTCAAGTTGAATTGTTGAAAGTATATGCACACTAATAGTAAGCCATGAGTTGGAATCAATGATAGAGATCTCATATTATTATGCTTTGATATTTGATTGTTAATAAGAAGTTATAAGGATATATATATATATATATATATGACTTCTCCCTTGCTAAGAAAACCTATTTATGCAAAGGAGAAGACACGTGCCCATGGAGTTTTGTTACAAAATCTCATGATGATTCTTATATATTATCATTATGCAAGAAGATGTTTGTTTCTTATTTTCTTTTCTTATTACTAGATTTTTTGTAATATTATAAAAAGGTTGTAAATGAAATGGCTTAGTAGTTACTAGTTTCGAAAATGATACGAGATGCATGTCTCTACTAGCAGATGCGGAAGCTTTTGTCTCATGCATTTGGTAATCAATTTTCGTTAAAATTGGCACAAGAAGAAATTTCTTGCAATTGGAGTGGGGCGAAAGAGAGTCACTTATTGATGGAGAAATCGTAGTGTGTCTATTCACAAAGTGTTTTTGTTTAGAAATAGAATTAGTTTAACACATGTGCGTTGCATGGATAAAAAACTGGTAAAACCAAAAAACCATTTAGAATTTGTTTATAGATGAGTAAGTTTTGTATCTAAGTTGAAAAATTGAAACATGATTATAGACCAAGTTTAAAAAAAAAAAAAAAAATCATGCATGTACTTAACTAATACCCAAAAAAAAAAAAAAAAAAAAATCTGAAATACTGAAAACACAAATTACATCGAGCAATCAAATTTTTGTTACAAATAAAACATTAGAAAATGACAATGTTAAAAAATTGATACATTTATAAATACCAAAATTCCATGTAGAGCATCTCACCGTACATCACATCTATGGTCTTGATCCAACTTGGGGATTATACATAAGAGGTAGAGTGTCTCTTATTAGGTTTGTAAAATATTTAACAAATGAAGCTATTAATGAAACCTGGCAAAATGTATACAAATGAAATTGAATTCGTATCACTAATATACATGTCCGTGGAAATTTTGTTTGAAATAAGAGAGCATGTAAAATACAAAATATTTAATACATGAAAGATCCAAAAATTTATGGCAATTGCATTAGTAATATATATATATATATAAAGAGTCATAAATGGCTTCTTCATTTTAGTTTATATTTGCTAATACATCATTGAATGTGCAATAGGCTCACTGAAATGGTCCCTTCTCTCCCAAATCACATACCTATATTGATATGTTGAAAGATACCTGAAAAAGATTTCCAATGCTAGGAAATCCTCTTATACTCTGCAACCAATAAAACCCTTCCACAAATAATGGCCATGCCGCAAAAACCATTAGTACCTACACACAAAATCAAATGCAATAGCAACAACGCAGAGTAGCAAGACAAAAAATACTGTAAAGAATTAATAAAAATAAAAAATTCAAGCAATAGGCAAACTAATACTAATGTAACTGAGAAATCAAACACTTCAAATGTTTAATTCCATAATGGTATATGGCTTTCCCAAAGCATCAAGCCAAATCCAAAGTAACAACCAATTTAACACAACATGAAGCGTATTGATGTACATTGTGGCCATCAATTTATCAATTGCTAGTGACTACCAATTACACTTTTCCAAACAAATAATAGAAATCAAAATAATGATCAACCACACATATCAAACATACTGGTATTAAGAATTAATTAATATAATAAAGGGAAAAAAGAATATGTAATGAAATCATTCCAATATTATAAAGAACTTAAAGGAAGAAATAACAATGTAATTCTGCTAACATATCAAATAATGGGAAAAAAAGTATCTAGAAGTGTTGAATGCTTCAGTGGAAACCAAGTGGTAAGAAAAACCTCAGATCATTCTTAAAAGAGTTAAATAAAAAATCCACCATAAACAAGTATGAAAAAATTCAAAAATATCGTAATGGTTCTTTGATTCTTGTCAAGCTCTATAAAATTATATATTGTTCAGATGCTTAAAATGCATTCTTATTGCATTAATATATTCTTAAAATATCGCAATCTGTATCACCTCATACTCAAAGGCTCAAAATCCAAAGGCAACTTAAATTAGGCTATTTCTTATTGCAATATATTTAAGTTCAGTAAGAAAATGGAAAATTACAAAATCAAAGAAGAAAATCAAAAGGAAATTGATAGTGAGCAGCAAAGAGAATATGGTCAGGACTTATCAATATATTAAAATCTATCACTTAAAATAGCATAATTTCACACTTAAGCAAACGGAATATTACTCAAAACATACGCAACCGCATCCATACATAGATCTAGCACTGTTGCATTGGGGAAATTAACATTTAAGCACTCACTGCCGACTAATTGAGTTAGTAAATTAACATCATTCATATAACACAAGAAACTTGGAAAATTTTTACTCAAAGCAACAGTGAATATGGAGAACGAACGAACGAACGAAATCCATCATATTCTCCTAACATTTCAAATAAAATATCCATTACACAAAAGTATTTTTACACTAAAGTATTCAGCAAGCAAAAGAAGGGGAAAAAGAACTAATCGAAGAAACTTATTGAAATTGGCTGGAATCGGAACTCGTTCATTCGCGAAGCCTCTGGCAGAAACTACCCAATCTAAGAAGTTGGTATTGATTCTGGCAGTGGCGGCAACAGGAGGGAAATAGCACAGAAAAGTTCCAAGAATCAGTCGTGGAAACAGGAGCCATTTGTAGTAATGGAATTTGACCGAGTAGAAATGGTTGGGAATTAAGGCAAATTCCCTAATTATCCCCACATGATCGTTGTTTAAGGAATCTAATTGATATAAGAAAAATAAAAAGATCAAGATAAATTTAACGGACTGTCAAAGCTTGCCACTATATGATTAAAGTCAATACAACCATATAGAATTTTCACTCACCAAACTAATCCCCCAAGTATTATAAGAAAAGATATAACAAGATTTACCGCATCTATTAATTTTTACCATTTTACCCAACCCTCAAAGAATACAAGAAATCCTAAGACGCTAGGTTACTATTTTTCTTCACAAGACTCTCTGACCCGACCCAAGTGACACAAGGAAAATCACCCCGAACTTTACCACACCTAATTTTTTACCATTTGAACAAATCACAAAGAGTTACAAGAAAACTCTTCAAAGTGATAGGCTCACCAGTTTTTCCTTCAACTCACTTGTACCACTTGTGCATAAAAGAAGAGGAAAACACCTATATTTATAGGCTTTATTGATTTGGAAGACAAGACAATTTCTTCTATGATTTAGATTCCTTTTCATCTAAGGATTCTTCTTCTTTCCTTTTCCTTTTCAACTTTGGATTATTTTTTGCAACAAACCCAACAGAAAAGTGTTAATGGAGAGGCAATTAGCGTGTAAAGAGCGAAGCATTTAATGGAGATCATTTTATATATCCCCAGTTATATCTAAATCGCATAACTTCAAATATTAGAGTCCAGACCTATAAGGCAATCGGATTCCACAATCGGAATGAATCCAAGCATCATGAAAAGTTAATCGGATAAATGGATAGATAGAAGCATAATTGAATGCGATTTGTTGGACATTTCAAATTACCAAATTTGGATGAGTATATACAGCGAAAGAGATCGAATTCAATTAGGTAAATGACTTGAAGATTTGGAAATCCGAGATTTTGTGGAATTAAGGGAAAAATGATTATGGATTAGATAAGGGACAAACAAAATGATCATGGATTAGATAAGGGACAAACAATTTACCAAACAGACGAAGGGAGTGAATAACAGAAATTAGTGGATATAAATGGAAACCCTAGATTCTCTTCCGATTTCCAGTAATAGAGTTAACAGATGGAGCACGAAAAAAGGGAAGGATTAGTAAATATGGAAATAATAATAATCCTAGGAGGTGAAGGTATAATCTGGACGAAAATTAAGGTGCAGAAAATAGGATAAGGATAATAAATATGGAAATAATAATAAACATGAAATGGAGTAAGGTGCTGGATGGGGATGCACTGAAAGAGTGCGGTATCTATAGATACCGCAGAAAAAGAGTGGAAAAAATACGGTGTCTATGATTTGGAGTATAATAATGGATTTGTTTTCATGAGAATGAGTTGTTGAAATTTATGCAGTATAAAGAGGTCCAGTCAAATATTTAGATGTGATTAGTTTGACTAAATTATGTTTTAAATAGAAATAGTTTGTGAACATAGATATATACACACACACACACATACATATAGACATGTTTTTCACATTTGTCACATAAGCCTTGTGCTATACTTCTATAATACACGACATAATGAGTGACGTGGTAGATACTTGTTAGTTGTCAAGATTTTTATTTTTCTAACTTACCACGTTACTTTTAAATTAATGATTATTATTAACCGGCCACCGAATGTCTGTGTCACTTATTCTATCATTAGAAGTGTGGCCATTTAGCTTAACTATTACCTAATAGTTTCTTAGTCATTTCCAGTTAATGATATCATAATTCAATTAGTATAATTAGAATTTTATTTACGTGTAAAAGTGAAAAATTGATTTTTGATAATTGGTTAGTATAAATGTGTTGCAAAGTAATGAAAAATTACGAATTTACGTGTAAAATTATTTTATTAGATAAATATATAGTTGAAAATGAATTTGAATGGGAATTGATTTTGGAAAATTTTAAATTAGAAAAAACTAGACTTTTATGTTTATCATCATGGCACTAAAAAGAAAACTCACTCATAGCAAGACAAATTTACATAATTGCATGTGATAATTCTTGTGGTTGTTGATTTTGAAAACCAGTCCCACTATAGCATCAGTGGTTGACTTCATGAAGACACCAACTGCGAGCTTTTGATAGGATCAATTTCTGAGGTGTAAAATATGAAAACATATTTCGTTATTAACTTATGAAACAAGTTGAACTTATAATTAAAAAGGATTACAATTATAAGAAAAAGCTATGATAAGAGTAACAATGTTAAGAAAAATACATGTTTCAGCACTAACTTATGCAAATATTATTAATTAATTTTACCAACTTATAATATAAAAGGCAGATTGAAAGACAAAACATATATAAATTTGGTGTATATTATATAATAGCAAATGACAGATTTTGGTTCAGCGTTAAAAGTGACCGCGACGGACCACCAGAAAGCGGCGGCGGGAGGTGGCCGGTGCAATACGTCAAACGCAGGAGACGGGGCCCGCTGTCATTCGATGGTGGAGTCCCCTAATATAATTATTATTTGTTCACGTGACAGTTGGCCGGTGGCCGGTGGTTAAGTACCTATTTGGATAGAATTTGAATTATTGTAAACCAAAAATATCTCATTTTCTTGTTTGAATAAGTTCAGCAATGATTAGATGCTCAAACTTCGAGTAAGAGTTCTCATGTTCGAAGCATATATCCCCTCTCTTATCTCCTTTTTGTATAAAAGGATGAAAAATTCCTCTAAAAAATGTGTCAACATATACATGGAAGTATGGAAGAGTAAAAAATAAACCCCTATTATACCATATGTCACTTGGTTTATTTTTGAGTTCAGTCGATTCAATTGGTCACGTGTATCTTTGAATACAAAGTGGGGATGGTAAGAGTGATGATAAATTGAATCTAGATCAACCCTTGTTATATATATATATATATATATATAAAGAAAATTGCTATTATATGATTTTGATTAGACGATCGAGTTATTACATCCTTAGCAAGTGCAATTATAATTAAAAATTTAGATAACAAGTGTCCGTACATTCACATAAGATATGAGGTCTCAACCGTGTGAGAATTTTCGTAAATAGTCTACACGTTTATTTCAGTTCTCTTAAAAATTATTATTGAATAGTAAAAAGGAAATGCCCCACATTTCAATTCTTTTATTTAACCAAAATAGTCCTTTTCAGTTTTGGGACCTAATTGCACAATCTTGGGCAGGGAATCTATCCACCTAGAGCGTAGCCATTGTGGTCCAACGTAAGATTGCAAATTATTGTCAAAAATCTAAACAAGTATTAATTAAAGTTTATTAATATTCATTATTAAAGTGCATCATTGATTGACCATAAGAGGAAAAAAAAAGAAAGAAGGTAGAATGTGCCTTTAATCATTGCTTCATATACCGAAACAATTCAATTATTTGAATAATTGTTCATAACTTGAAAATTATTGAGAATAAAATCGATGTTAATTTCAACATAATAGCGATGGAACAACCCCAAAATGGAAAAGTTGATCAACCTCGGATTCGACTTCCGTCCGTTTAGCAAACCTTCCTTTGATCCTCGGCCTTGCTTCCGCGTAAGCCTTCCGGGAAGCATAACGTATTGTCTTCTCGAAATTCCTATTCTTTCTCTTCTCTCTATACCTTAAAACTCTAGCTTCCCTGTCCTTTCCCGACAAGGAATTGCCGCTCAAATCAACATGGGAACTCACATTTCCAGCAAAAGGGTACGTTGTATCGGACATTATTGAACTCCCCTCAGGTACAACTCCTACTTCCAACGACGATGACGATATCTGAAATAATAGTATCAACAAATCAATCCAAGCTTTAAATGCTTCATCAATTTTAAATAGAATGAGTTTGTGAAAATAAAATAAAATGTCACAATTAAACTCAACACATAAGTAATAAAAAGACAATTATTTATCTTTTATTAATTGGTTTTAGAAGTGGGCTAGTCGTTGGTGTTATTATTATTATTATTATTATTATTATTATGATTATGGTTTTAGACGAGGACGTGCGCTTACTATAATATACGTAATTACATATACACACAAGTAGGGAATGGTATTTACACTGTGACTCAGACAATGGGTTGTGTAGCCATTGTTGAATAAACTGACGTTGGATCTTGTACTGAAACCAATCTCCGGTGAGAAATCAGTCATTTCCGTTGAGACAGGAGGAATTCTGATAGTTGATCCGGGGACAACACTGTCAGCTTGCGAGCAAATTGGATACTCAAAATCCAGGAAATGATCCGAGTCGGAAAACAGAAACTCCATCGCCGGTTTCATCTCCACCGCATCCGCATCCCCGGCGGCGAGTTTTTCCACAAACGGGTTCGCAGAAACATTCCAGCTGGGGTCGAATTCGTTTTTGGGCTCCCCCAGGAAGGAGGTGTCGCCGGCCGATTTCACGGCGGACTCGGCGGTGCCGTAGAAGGGAACCACCTGGTATCGGTCGTGGCGGCGTGAGAGGGGGTTCGCCGAGTGTATGTCACGGTCGCACGTGGCACAAAGGGCGGCGCCGTCTGCCTTGCAAAAGAAAAGCGCCTCCGTGGACTTGCAGTAGTCACATGGCTGCGCCGCTGCATCCCGACCCGCCGGAAAAAGCTTAGCTCTGGCAGCGCCACCACCGTTTTTTGCCGTTCCCATTTCAGTTTTTCTTCTCTCTATAGAAAATGATATGACCAGAATCAGAAGACGAGTGGACTGATTTGTGATCCAATGATAGATTGCATATATGCTTATGTATTGAGAAACTTTCTCACAAGGTCACTCGACTTATAGGTTTATTGCATGTTGGTTGCTTGATTATGATTTATTTCACTTTGACTATACTTATTTCAGCATGCATAACTGTTATCAAAATCAACGAAATTTTACACATGTCAAAATAGTCGATACATGTCAAGTGTAGTCTTTTCCATCTAAAAACTAAGTAGGTGAAGACCAAACTCAAAACAGAACGCATTACAAAAAATATAGGTTAGTTTGTGAATTTTTTTTATTCAGAGTATGAACTTTACACGGTTTCTAAACGTTTATTGAAATTTGACTAACCACATTGAAGTAAATAAAATTGGATTATCAACGTGAAAAGAGCTAATAAGTTAAGTGACTTCAAATAAAAAATTTTTCTCTACGTCATTCTACTAGAAAATGGAGAGGAAAAAGAAAGGAAATAAATAAAAGAATGATTTTTTTAACTGAGAAATTATTTTTAAGTAGCATTATTTATTATCGTGCTTATCATTATCATTCTAATTATTATGACATTATCCATTTAACATTACAGTACGATGATCGTCTTTTTAATAAATAGAGCTAAGAGCAACTTTGAATATGGACTTCAAAGGGATTAGACATAAAAAGATACTATGACTCATAGAACTTTAATGAAATACACGATCAACTAACATTTTGCGGATTTGGTATTTGAAAATAGATGAGGAGAAATTATTGATTTTTATGTAACATATATTATAGCACCGTTTTAGTTTTATTGACAGGGCCAAATATTGACAAGGACACATAGGAGAGGTTTTAGCCACACAAGGTTGCAGGACACAAAAAAAAAAATGTGATATTTTTTGTTTTGTGAATTTTAAAGTAACATTCATTGTCTGTGCCGACGTAGGGCCCATAATTTTGGTCCATGAGTTTCAACACTGATTAGTCAAAACTTTGCCAATAATTATCGAGTTGTAAAGTTTGATATCTCTCAAATGGGATCACAAGAAATTAATTTCTACCGACTTTATGTGAAAAACAAACTTTTACTTTTTACTCACTTTTGGGTGGAAAAATACAACTGTATTTGATGAATCTTGTGAACATATTGCTCATGTTGCATTTTACAGGTAACATCTCTTATTCTTGCGTATGAAATTCAAATATGTTGATTTTAACCGTAAACATTATGGTTTGAGATGAAGAAAATTGTGTGCGAGAGAACTTACCACCAGTACTCCAAATCCATCCATCTTGATCAAGTAATGGGCAGACGCCCTCTTATTTTTTGGCCATATTTGGAAGAAATCCTCTTGTTTCGTGGTGCTAGTCACTAACAGTAGAACGGAACTTTTAAGTCTAAATTATATTCATCCGTGATTATAATAGTTTATATGTAAAGCAACAATGATAATATGAAAAAATAATAATAAAATGTACTTGAATAAAACTCCTTAGACAAGAATGATCTGTTTATGTCAACCAACTTTAATTGCGGTTCTTTGGATTTGAAATTTTAATTGCAAACCGGTCACATTTTATCAAACCATGTATAATAATGTTAATCAGTTAATGGACTTATGCATACACTAATTTCACATCAGTAAGAGGTAGCATATTTTAGAAGTATCACATGTCTAATTATGATTAAGGATAATATATTCCAATTATAATCGAAAGTCAAACATACTCGAAAAAGTGCCGTGACCTTATATAGCAAAAAATTTTGGACAGAATTTAAGAATGACCTGCCTACAATATGTAAGTTTGGGAATGTAATCGCCGAAAATTTAAGAATGAAAACGCAATTGCCATTTGGTTTGAATTTCGGCGACCAATGTGCAAATTCCCCCGAAACAGACTAACCCAGTAAGATGTATCTATGTCGTCATGCAAGGCGTAAGCCAATTGATCTGAATAGACAATAATACCCTCAGCAGTTCTATATTTTTGTCGACACAGTACGGGATGAAATAAATTCCAATTCAGTATTTTGGCAGTTTGTACAGTGTGCATTATTTGTTGCATCTGCACCCGTTGGTAGGCAAATTGATTATTTTTTGTTTGTTCTCCCACAAATAAAAGACACACGGGTACTTCCTTGTTTTGTGGACAATAGAGTGGTAATTTTGGTAATACAGAAGATCTGTAGGTCCCACATTTCTTCATGATATATGCTCTTGAGATATTTTGTCACGTGTTTTGTTGTCGCAGAGAATTAATTAGAATAATAATAATTCATTAGTTCCACAAAAGATAATTCACTATACAATTTATATCCATCTCAAAAAAATAATTAGAATATCTTTTTAAAACTGATGGAGTCTTAACTACTTATCTATTAAAAGTATTTTCAAACAATTGATTACGCATAAGGGTTTATGTGAAAAAATACAAGTAGAATTTAATATTTCAACTATATTAACTATTATTTTTTAATGTATGTGAAAATAGCTAATGAACTATATTTGTGGGATGAAGAGAGTACATTTTATCTATACTAAAAGTTGATCTTCAAATTCTAAATATCTAATTAACATTTTTATATTAAGAGATGATAGGTATTCATAAATCATAATAATCATCGATATCAAGCTCTGGTTTTAAACGCATTTAAATGCTACCAAGTGCCAATACATGATAAAGCTTAAGATATAATGAAACACAAAACGTAAGTATCAAGTATAAGCATTCCTCTGCGTTTTATAAAGCTAGGTCCAATAGAATGCATTATTGCATGCTAAACTGTGATAACATCCTATGATATTAAGTACATTAGAGGCAACTAGAAATTTAAGAGTATCTCCAAAGCAATAATGTACACAGCATATGTGGCGAAAGACATTGACTCGCCAAAAATTTCTCGAATGTAACAATGTGTAATGAATATATGTTTACCATTATTATCAGTTTTTATTATAAAAATGAACTAGACATTAATCTTTTCCTACATGATAAAAGATGTTAAGAGAGAGACGGTCTAATTTCAGACATTTTTCTTGACATTTTCTAGCTTTATTAATTGTCTACCATAAATAATCTTTTACCAATTCTTAAAAGACATCTTTGCGACATTATTGTATTAGTAATAATGTCCCTTTTACCAATTGCTAAAAGACATCTTTGTGACATTATTGTATTAGAGATACCGCCTGTGGTGTCATGAATGATGAAAATATGACTGAATGAATTTGAAATTCTTCTGATTGAACCGACCAATCTAAATTTTCAAAGAGTTCTAGTACTACTTTTCTTGAACAATACAACTTAATGATATTGCTGGTCATACTGACCCATACTGGTGAAAATGACAAGCAAAGCACCCCCAACTTTCTTGTATTATTAGGGCATCTCAAATTTATCTCCAAAATAGAGTGCCCACCTTCTCCAATCCACCTCCAAAAGCCATCTCCAAAAATGGAGATGGCTTCAACAAATCTCCAAATTTGGAGATTTGCTGTCCATTGGGAGATGCAAAATGGAGATCCAGCAATTTACAGAAATGCCATTCCATAAATTGCAAGGTAGTCCAAATCCTTTTTATTTTTAAATGTTCATAGTTTTTATTTTTTTCGTTTATTTTAATCCTTATATTTTATTTGTCGCTATTTTTTATCACCTTATATAATTTGAGTTATCTCATACTAATTGCATTTAGTTGTCAAAATAAATGCTTTAATTTCAAAAAATCAACAAAATATCTCTTTTAATTAAGCTTGACTAATTGAGTTAATTACTCGATTAATGACTCATGTTCATTTCATTATATTTGATATTTAATTTTTCAATTTGTAAAATATGTTAAATAATTGTAAATGAAGTTAAATAGGAAATATAGAGATTTGGGTAAAATTTAGAGATTATGAGTTGGAGAAAGTTACAAAAAATAAAGATTGTAAATCTCTAAAATAGAGGAGGGGAAATAGAGATTTGGGTTGGAGATGGCCTTAGAGTCCCACTTTCCTTGGTTCCCTGGAGAATTTGCAGCAAATATTGAGAAGCCAAATTACATAACTCAGATTGAAGAAATCCTATACTAAAACTATGAAAGAACCACTTACCTGATTAAAGTAGCAGCCTCAAAACTTCTTCTCGGTCCTTCAAAAGGGCAGGACTACCTACAAGTGTACGCGTGGAATAGTAGAATACAGCATTTGACTGGATTGTTGAGTTCTGATGTTCTCTGCAATCATCTAATAAGAACACATTTCATAAGACTCGAAAAAGAATGCAACATGGTACAAAATAACGAAGCATCATGACTTCTCCAGAATAAAATAAAATGAAAATTTTGAGACACAGAAGATACCTTTCTCCAAGGAGAATGACATTCTCATTAACAAAGATGGATTATATAAATGCAGTAAGAATGGCAATATATCTATAATCCTTGTTAAAAATCTGAAAACCATGTGCTTCAGAAAATGATGGCACTGGACAACCATGAAGGAAGTACCTAACACAACCCACACCATTCATGGTCAGATTTTAGTTCGAGCAGGTAGCAGCCTCAATCAAATCACACCAATCAACCTTTCTTCGTCGAGATATTTAGCAACCTCGGGACTTGAGTGTATTACACAGCCTGTTTAGTTGAAAATACAAAGTAAAAAGTCACGAGAAGTCTTCCCAAATAAAAGGGAGAAAGGTGGACATGTTTTACTCTATGACTTATACAATGAAATTATTCAGTTAAGCATTTACCAGTCGAAGCCCTCAAAGAGACCTCCTTTTATGGCAGAAGTTCTAAAAATAGCCCACTCATGGTTCCTGATCTTGTCCAAATCCAAGGCTTCAGTCACTGCAGCATCGTCAACAGCACCAGGGAGATCCTGCAAACCAAGCATTGTCAGAATATAGCTGTGTAGCAAAATACTGCAGCATAAGCAACAGGGCAATAGCTCAAACCTGCTTATTTGCAAATATAAGGACTATAGCACCTTTTAACTCTTCTTCCTGACAAAACAGCATAAGTAGCTTAAGATACAGATAAGCCTACAATAAATCAAATATCAAAAGCTGCTTTAAGCAAGAAATACGGCTGAAAAAGGACATAAAACCATGTTTTAGAAAAAGAAATGCAAAGAATATATTTTGTTGGTTTGGAAATTTGACAATGAACTTCAAAGGAAACGGAAAAAAATGGTCAGTTATGAAAAATATTTGTGTTTGGTTTCCTGGCCCACCATGGAGAAATGAGTGTACTCTTGGGGCCATTAGGCTTCATATGAACAGAGTAGCTATCCAGCAAAAACCTTTGGCAAAGCCAAGCCAAGTGTCCAAAATGCCAATGGTATGAAAGAAAACATAGTATCCAGACAATCTGGCCGCATCCGTAATGCTAGCATCTATATTAATCAAAACCTAGATATTATCAATCCCCTACTTACTGCAGATTGCCTTCATAAAGTAGAACACCAAGTGTTTTTTGCTGAAGCAGGCCATAAAAAATCTCACAATTGGTTCTAAACTGTGAAGGTGGCTATCAAATTCTGGAGCAGGGACAGACTGTGACCCTCAGCAGAAAATGGTCATAATCTACATGATCATTTGACCCTGGTTCCTTTAATGCCCGTGCCCGGGGGGGGGGGGGCAAATATATATTAAATCACAAATTTCTTCTCCTTTCAGCCTTCCCTCTTCTAAGTTAGGGGCAAACAGTAAATTGGATCACTAATTTCTTCTGGATTCGTTTACCTGTCATAACCAAAAGGAGGAAATATTCCTTTTTCTTGGGTAAGAAGCAGTGAAGGAAGGTAGGACAACTATAATTTCTCTGCATTTTGAAAATACCTACTCTTACACTAGTCGCTCTTCCACATTAAAACCATGACACGCCGCCCCTTGAGAATTGCCCTTCGTGACATTAGAAGCCTAAAAGACACATAATAACTATGAAGAGGAGATGCCATTTAATTCGCCTTCATAACTGCCATTCATCAGAAAGCCACATATGCTGAAGCCACAGGCCCACAGCCCAAATCACATAACAAGGAACTTGAACCTTTCTGAAATTCTGATGCAGTAATAAGATAAATATGTACCTCCAGTATAGCGCGAAATTCCTCCTTTGCAGTCACCAATCTATCAATATCAGTTGAATCAACAACGTAGATTATGGCTTGAGTATTATGAAAGTAGCATCTCCAAGATGGCCTAGGTGGCAAACGAGTTCATCAATGAGCCTTTCATATGTATGGAAAACCATTAAGGAGGGTGTTGAATCTAGAGACAAGTCTTCAAGCACACCACAAGGATAGAATGTGAGGAAGTGAAACTTCACAAGTTGCAGCTGGAAAGAAACACCAAGTATAATGCACGGTACCATTTAAGGTGAAAAAGCTGATGCAAAACAGAGCTGTGTCCATGATAACTTCATTCATCTTCAGGTGATTTACACCTTTTCGGTCAATAAAATTTTGAAAATTTCCCATCTGAACAAAATCTTTTTTGCTAAGTCAAAATTTAAATAAAAAAATGAGCCAAAAGCACAGAGGACTATGTACAGAGGTTAAAGATAATTGCGGAGGCTTTCCGTAATTGAAAACTTAAATAAAAGTTTGAGATGCCAGACAATCAAATTACATTTCTTTCTAAGTTATATGAAGAAAGTGAGAAGTCAGAGATATTGGATTCATACTTCAATAATTTGAATGCAACTGTAATTATCAAATTCTTGTCCTCTAGTTTAGCATTATGCTTTGTGAGAAAAGCATGTTTGAGTGGGATTATAAAATGATACGCATCCTATTCACCAAGGACATTTACCGCTTTTCCGTTTGTATATTCTAAGAGCTATCAACAAATTTCTTGTTTCTTCCAAAACATTAGTTATGATAAATACAAATAAACACATAAATTAGGCTGTGCATCCAAGAAAGTTATCTACAGACTACAATATGACAGCAGCAAAGAGCAAATGTAGTTCACCTGATCCTAGTCGTGCCACCTGAATAAAAAAAGAACTGTTAAATGAACATTTGAGAATTTATATATATATGTGTGTGTGTGTGTGTGTGTGTGTTCCCTGTTAGTGAATTGAGAAGTGTGAATAGCAGTTAGAACTCCACATGCAACTGGTGGTAGCAACTACTAGTAGAAATTTCTTGAAACTAATATTCAAAACTAATAAGAATAAAATGCTTAACATACAAAGGAAGCTTATTCAACTAAAGATCAAAGACGCAGAAATACAGCTTTCCCTATGCCAAAATAAAGGGGAAACATACATTTCATCAGTCAAATCCCTGAGTAACCTTATCAATTCAAAGCATGGATGTTTAGTGATGCTGCTGATGGTAGCAGGAGTAAAATTTGAGGGGCAAGAAAAATACTCATACTTCCCAAAAAGGTGCTTAAACTGGGCTACGAGGAGCACATATGCTTGCAGGAGATGCTTAGATTGGTAGGGAAAGAAAATTACTCCAATAACTTTATTTTTGGGCTTTATGAAAAAGAAACTAGTTTGCATGCTTTTTCAGGAGACAAAAGGGTACACAATTAAATCCAAGCTACACAGATTGGTGGTCTTCCTTTTTCTTTTCTTTTTTTTTTATTTTTTTTTTCTCTCTCAATTTTGCATTCCAAGAGTCGGTTTAGATTAAGAAGTCTAACAAATTTAGCAAACCATGAATCTCTTTTATCAAGGGATCAATGTTCCCTTGGATCATCCATAATGCATTTTAGCCTCATATCGTCTCAGTCCTTCCTGCAAGTGAAAGAATTTACCTATTCCTGGAATCACCTTCTAAGTTCATTTTGTCAAAGAAGATGTAGGTAACTGGTAAGGGAGTAAAACAACAAATGAAAAGTCAAATGTCAGCAACCTAGGACTCCAAGAATGCAGAAAGCGGCCATCCATCTGATATCAATCATTCAGTACGTTCTGTTTATTTTGCATTGATAGGTAAAACAGATAATCTCTTCTCAGCAGCCCCTTCATCCTTAGCGCACCTTTTATTCAATAAACAATCATTTCAACCTATGCAGATATTTAGGAGCCATTTTTCAGTTGACTTTACTTGAACAATCTACTAGCTCCATCTACCATCTTCTCTCAAAGTTGCATTAAGTTGCTGCAGATTTCCAATTACCAGTACAGAAATAATCAAGAAAAATGACCCAGTATTTTGTAGATTTATCCCCATGCTGGCTTGTGCAGAAGATCAGGAAAAGACTATTGGAAATAAAGATCCTTCTTTTTCTTATAACCTTGAGAATATGGATAAAGTGACTTAAGCTCAGTGCATGAAAATGTTAATACATAAAAAAAAAAAAAAAAATCACCGATTTTAACGTTAATGATGGAACCAAGTAAGACTTGTAACATCACTTAATAAATATGTTTAATCAAATTCTATATATATATATATTATGATTAATCAATAAACATGGGGAAAATAACGAATTCAATGATATCTGCTACAGAAGAATCAAACAAAATAAAATCA
Organism: Nyctanthes arbor-tristis; assembly: GCA_963692815.1. NCBI lineage: Eukaryota > Viridiplantae > Streptophyta > Magnoliopsida > Lamiales > Oleaceae > Nyctanthes > Nyctanthes arbor-tristis. The sequence goes on along the minus strand of CAVNYN010290576.1, from coordinate 111,467 downwards.
ATACATAGCATACCTACATCCCAGACTTGGAACTTAACGATATTATATTGCACAGTTTCCAAATTAAATCCAATTGCTGCATCAAGAAAAGAAAAGAAATCAGCCCACATTTCCAATAATAAGAAAAACAACCTAATTTGATACAAAATTTCTTTCCGGCTTTGGTTTGGTAAGCTAAATTTCTCATAACACTATCCGGTAACACTGCTACAAAAACAAATAACTCAAAACGGAAAAAGGAAATATATTTGTGTCCTCAAAGTTTGAAATTTGTAGTTATAAATTAGCAGTTATCAAATCAATGGTAAGAGGGATTATAATGTGTTTTTATAAAGAGAATCAAACACTTTCTAAATCCATGATTCAAGGGCAGGTTAACACTCACTGGCTACAGTGGGAACAACTTCACCCATCCGAAGGCGATCTACATCAAACAATAGAATCAAAATGAAACGTTAAATTAGATCAAATTTACAACAAATGTGGAGAGGGAAAGAGAATGCACACGAATAATGGTGGTTTTCCCGGCCAAGTCAAGCCCCACTACAAGTATCTGAACTTCCTCTTTTCCAAATAGCGACGGAAGCAGCCGCGTAAACACCGTTCCCATTTTCTTCAAATTCGAAAAGCCACTCGCCGAAAAATTGCCAAATCAAAATCTCCCTCCATTTTGCAAGTTAGCGTTGACTTCATATCTTCCTCCTTTTCACTTACTTATTATTCATTTTTTTTTAAAGGAATAAAATGTTGAGTTTTGAAAAGTTAGGAAAAAACGGATTTTAAATGTATAATGTTTGATGAGGTTGATACCAGTTTTGTTAGCAATCTTATTCACCCAAAAAAACTAACCGTTTATAAATACACAAACTCCAATCTTATTGACCCAACTGATATAGGGTATTGTGCACGATGGGTTATACAAAGTCGAGTCTTAGCCAACTGATGTGGGATTTAGATGGTAACATTACAATACATCCCTCCCACGACTCCAAGACCACGGACCATCCCCAAAGTTAAAAATGTTCTTATGCATGCCACCGTTACAACCCATAGGTACAATTAACCCTAAAAAACTAGTTTTCAAAGGGTATAGGGTACCAAAGTATTATAAGCCAACAAAGTCAGCCTAATTTGTCAATCGATGTGGGACTTAGATATTAATGTTACACCTGTGCATTGGCCATTGAGAAAGCATGATGTTCTTATATAACATAAAAAGTTCTATTGAATTTTAATTCAAGATAAATGTAAGAACATGTTTTATCCTCTTTATCAAAATACATTATAATCTCACTTATTACTAATTTGACTACTGATTTGACAATTACTCATTTATAATCACAAATTTTAAACTTTAATTAAATCTACACCACTCATTTCACTCTTTATAAATCAACAACTATAATTTGAATCAAACAGGTCCTAAGTTATAAACTGTAATGTACGAATCTTATAAAGATAATGATGAATTCAGGGTTTTTGTAATTTTAATTTAGTTGTGACAGAAAGTCGCGTCTAGATATAAAACCAAAATAACAATAATATTATTCCCATAATTTACAACGCCAATAATTAATAAGCTTCTCCAGTGCCTTCTACATCTCAATATATATTCTTTGAAGAAGAAACAAATTTATTATTAATTTCCTCCTACATGATCATCTCATCATCTGTTACTGCATACTGTATACATTAACTGGGAAATTCTGGTACGTAATTTCTTCAGATCTTTGAACAATATTAGCAGAATCCCATGAGTTTGCTGCTGTACTTGAACTGACAGCAAATTCATCTGACCACCATCCTAGGTTGTATGATTTTGAGCCTTCCATTTCCTTGAAACAATCAATCAACTGATCATTAACCATCTGATCATGTGTTGCAGGCATAACAAATCCATTACCATCAACTTCTCCTTGAGTCATGAATCCTAAAGTGCCATTCTGAATTCCCACATTTGATTCCCTGGCCGAAACAGTTCCTGCAGATGATGATATTCCATTCATGGAAATCCCAAGCTCATCTAGCTTCATGCTACTCATGTTATCACAGAACTCTTGTCGGTTTTCGACCGGATCATACTGGAGGTCTTCGAGCAACTTTTCTTGGAGGGGACTTAACTTGGGGAACAATGCAGGATTATTGTATAAAGAAAAGGGATTTTGAAGCGTTTTGAATTGCATGTGAAGCTGAAGTCTTTCTAGGGCTGAAGTGCTCAAATTTTGCAAATAGTTGCTTTCATCTGTACCATAATTGTTATCCTGACCTGAAATGGATAGTCTATTTCTCTGAGACTGTTTCTGTCTTCCCAACAATTTTTTCTTCAATCTTGTGTTCCAATAGTTTTTTATGTCATTATCTGTTCTTCCTGGAAGTTGGGCTGCAATTATGGACCATCTGATCATATAAAACATTAAAGAATCAGACCTGGCCTGTTGGGATATTATAAGCACGATTAAGAAAGATAATAAATTCTGGAAAAATAAAAACCCTAATTAGAAAGACATCTTTTTTGCAAACGCCTGGAGCCTAATCATGTTATCTTCTTGTTTGGCTTAACCCGTAACGATTTGAATCATAATATCTGACAACTATGCGATGTGCAAGTTAATCTTCATGACAAAGCATCATAGATATTTACAAAAGGACAATTAGCTAGCTAGTTCTATCAGAAGCTCTTTTAGGAGTTAATTAATTTCAGGTTTTGTTGGTCTGAAAACATCAGCATGTGCTTCTCTGTGGAGAGAGAGAGAGAGAGAGAGAGAGAGACCTGCTGCCAATACTGATATAGAGGCTGCAGATTATGTTGTCTTCTTCCTCAGTGAATCCCCCATGTTTGATGTTAGGTCTCAGGTAATTCAACCATCTCAATCTGCAACTCTTTCCACATCTCTTGAGCCCTGCAATAGAGATACACATTAATTAGTCAGCTGACATAATAACCTATCAACTTTTTTGTAGGATTTTTTATAGAGAGGTAGGAGGGGGTGGGGGCGAGGGTGGTTTATAACACAAAGAGAGGGAGAGATGGGTGCATATATAAATATATATATATATATATATATGGAAAGGTACCAATTTTCTGAGGAAGAGCAATCCAATTGCCACCAGTGCCATATTTTTCAATATAAGCCTTGAGTTTTGCATCTTCTTCAGGAGACCATGGTCCTCTCTTGACATTGGCTTTGTCACAACATGGAGCTCTTCCCATCTTTTTCTTTGTTGAATCGAGGGATTACTCTTGATCAATAACTCGATCGAGTAGTTGTTGCTTATCTATACGTACCTTAATTTCTTCTCGAATTCTCTCCGAATTAAAGTGAAATTAGCTGCAGATACTGGAAAGCTTTAATTAATCCCTATATGATTGCTGAGGAAAAATGTAAGAAGGGAAGACCTGTTTATATAGGTAGACAAATGATGATGTGATACTTTTACAAGAAGCAAAAAGTCTTACCCATCTCTTTAATTAATTTAGGGTTTTTGCATCCCTCTCTTTCTCATTCATTTGGATTAGTTAGCAACTCAAATTCTGTGTTGTATGCAAAATGACAAACAACTGCATTAATTTCTCTCAAAGGACAAAAATTATAATCAGTAGCCTTTTTTTAACTTGTAATAATTTATTGTGAGGGGATAATGGTCCAGCATTAAATCAAGAAAGAAGCCTCCATTCTCTTTTGTCCTCGAATAATTCCTTCTTAGATTTCAAAATTTAACAAATCACCGTGCAGGGTAAAGTCATAATAATAATAATAACAACAACAACAACAACAACTTCCTGTAGCTAAAAAATTTTATTAGATCAAGGCACATTATTACGTACTCCCTAATTTGTCTCACAAAAATAATTCTGTAGTTATTTTCATACAAATTAATTAAAAAATTAAAAAAATGATTGTTAATATAGTTGAAACATTTAATTTACCTGAATGTTTTCATATATGCCCTTACATATCATTAATTTTTTGAAAATACTTCTTTTTTGTAATATTATAGAGGGATTGTAGGAGAAGGGAATTGAAACCCTGCAAAGGGTGTGGAAACACACTCGGGTGCCATGAGGCTACTCGATCATTTCTGATATTGTATAAGCATTTGATGTGAAGTAATAGCATACATTATAATTTAGGGGTATATGCAGAAATGAAAAATTAAAGACATAATTTTTTTGGGAGCGAACAAAAATAATATATTGAACTATCTTTGTGAAATAGAAAGAGTATATATTATATATATTCAATATTATTTTATCTAGCTAGAAGCAGGATATTATCCTTATGTGTTAACATAAGATGTCAAGATGTCTGTTTAACACCAATCTTAGATTAATTTTTAAGAGTATATATTTCGTGTTATGTTGATTTTTTTTTAAGCAAATTTTGTAGCTCCACGTGAAAATTACCTATCTTGATTGAGTTTATAAATATAAGATATATGATAGGTGTAGCCGTGTAGAGAACAACTTTGAGAAAACTCCGTATCTATATTGTTTCTCTCAGTTCTCTAGCACTTTGCGCTTTTAGATGGCGTAAGTAACAGATAGAAAGAAATGAATTACTTTTTTGAAGATGGATAAACATCTAATAATTAATTATTGTACTTTTTAATGACTTGGTTAATCTAGAACCTTGACTGGGCAAAGAGAAAAGGAGTGTATATTCAATTTCTGAGATAAAATTTTGAAGACAAATTGTGATCATCTTATAACCTTGTGATTTCTTATATACATATATAGTAATTTTATTGGCCTAATTGTTCCAAAATTTTTGGGATTTAATTTTTTCTACGCTAAGATTAGAAGTTGAGACTCCCATGCAAGATGAATCCAAAAACCTAATGGCACGTACTGTACATAAACTTTGCAAACGCTTACATTCTTCTATTTTTTTCAAATTTGAATATGATAAAATCAATCATATCAACATATCTTACAGGACCCACCGCACTACACAAATCCTTATCTTCATTCTCTTTTTTATTTCACATAAAAATATATTTAGGAGTTTCCAAACATTCACTAAAAATGATCGAGTACGTGTATAATATATAAATTTCATGATTTCTGACGACAAAAGTCATAAATTGAAAATTCTTAATAAGTAATGCTGCAATTTTCTACCAATTTGTTGATCAGTCACTGATTAAAGCATACAGCAAGTCTTGTTGGCATGGTCGAAAAGCTAGGGTTTTATATTAATAATTATAGGACATTTTAATACAAAAAGTTAGGAGAAAACAATACAGAAAATTAAGAATTACCGAGTAAAATATTTAAAGCTTTTTCGGAGGGAGCCTCCACTGATTGACCTTGTTCCTTTATATAATATTTTCTTATTCATTTTTCTTATAGAACAAGAAGAAAACTATCAAATTTCAAAAAGGGATTCCAATATTTTAATTATCAGATTGACTCAGATCTTTAGGAAGAAGAAAACCCTGCTTCTGTTTGTCTCTCTCTCAAGGCTAGAATCTCTCTCTCCCCATTGACTCTGCATTTCATGCATCATTAACAATGACCAAATTACTTTTATATATGACTTTAGTTAGGGGAGCTGGTGAAGGAAATTCTTCAGAAGATAAGGTTATGGACTTATATGTATCCTTAGCAAATAATTAGCACGCAATGATGGACAAAGAAATTAGGTTAGAAATTAGCATGAATTCTTTTCAGCCAGTTTTCATTCTGTTCGATGGATTTGAATGCAAAAGGACTAGATGTGTATGTATAGCATATGCAAATTGCAACCTAAATTTGATCAAGTTAATTTTGGTCTATACCCTTCTCCTTTTTGATGATGCCTTCGTCTGATTTTATGTACTTCAACACACTGTTTCAGGTAACCAAGATCCATCTATATAACTTAATCATTATATTAATTATTAAGCCATCATCATTCTTATCGATCAATATCTTTATTTATTTTAGAAATGGCTACTTGACGTGAGGGACGACCAGTGAGTGACACTAGGCACACATAATCGCAAGGCATCTTATTTCCATTAGTTCTTATTATTATTATTATTATTATTATTATTATTATTATTATTCTAGTAAGGAATACAAAAGGTCTTATCAATATATGCTATATATATCCCCTCAAATACGTATGCCTTTGAGTAATATGGTACTTAAAAATATACATGCTATTAGTAACACACACTAAGTCACTAACTACGTAACACTGGTCTATGTCTTTTGGAGAAACTTAGACATCAAAAATTCATTTGAAATTTTTTCCTCAAAATTCTTCCATTGATGAATATTATATATTAAAAAAAAAGTAGAAAGATACTTTTGAATTGAAAGTGAATTATATCATCTATATATATATATATGTATGTATGAATACCCTGCCCTACCCAAGAGATGGAAATTTCAAATTTAAAAAAAAAAGAAAGAAAAGAAAAAGAAAAAAGGAGGATAATAATATCATGGAAAGAGAAGTTTAAATACCATAATATATGCATATTTTTGACTTATTTTTTGAGGATTGGCCCTCAAATTGACAGTTGAGGGACCGTACCCCAAGTACAAGTCAAAATTTACTTCTTTTCCCTTTCATACCAAGCGTCAGTTCCTTTTTATTTTAACGCTTAAAAGTTGCTCTTTGCAAAAAAAGTAAAATAAATAATGTTGCAACCTCTTTAGTAGAATTCACTTTTTAAAACTTAGGGAAGTTGTCGAAAAGGTAATAAATTGCACAAGAAGCCAATAATTTTTTAATGTGAGATATGAAAATCATAACATCAACTTTATAATGTACGCATTAATTTTGCTATTCGTCAAAATCAGCAGCTCAAAGGTAGGCTGAACTTTGGCATGTAATCAGATGAACAGTTAGTTACAAAAGTTTCTTGGGAGAATTATGTGTGGTAAAAAGGTAGGAAGACTATAGAGAAAGGTGAAAATTTATTTTTGTTATAAACAAAGATGTTTAAGGATAATGCCAAACATCAATCTCATCTCGTATACAGTAAATACCCTACATTCACTCCATTGAATTGTTTATATATCACGATAAATTATTGTGAAATTATTATCGCATCCAATTTAATAAGAGTGGATGTGGGATGGACACGAGTTGTTGTAACATTATCCAAGATGTAATTGAAAATAAAATTTGACTTCCAATTGATCAACTTTTCAGTAAAATTTAAATTCAAATGTATAGTCACATCTAAACTTAACAATACCTCATGAAGTCCATCTTGGAATTCTTAGTTGTTAATTAGCATGAATAATCGATTGTTAATTAGCATCCTTGGGGAATTAATAATAAAGTTCTTTGATGGAGGGGTTGGATGTATAATTATTAATTAATTAATTAATCACAAATAATCATGTAGAACTAAACAAGATTTGTGAAGCATTTGCTCCTATAGGAATATCCATTAAGAATATATAGAATTCGGTACACTTACCTCTCATAATATCCATCATCATCATCATTGTTTTTTAAGCAACGCAAAATAATTTTACGTTTTAAAGCACTTCCCATGGTGGGAGCACTGACACGTGGGTTGCCCAATAATCTCCTGTCACGTGTGTCTAGCAGAATAATTCCACCAAACGTATGACGGAAAAGATATGATATTTTCAATATTAGTGACGTAAAAAGATCATCGTTCCAATCGAATATATATAACATTTATAGACACACACAATTATAACTTGTATATTTTTCCATGAAGGAGACTCTAATGACTTTGTGTTCCTCCATAATATTAATTAATTATTATATGTATTAATCAAGCTGTTATCCAAAATACACTTTACTTAAAAATGATTTAATTAAAGTGTCTTTTGCAAAAGACGCAATTGCTGAGCTCAAAATGGAGCCCTAATCCCACAAACCACGGTCAATTTTAACAAATGTCAACCCCACTCATGAGTTAACAAATCCATCATTTTATTGACATCCAAGTAATTATGTTGACAATTGGCACTTATTAGTTAGAGTTTGTTACTTAATTATTGCACTTTCATTTGCTTTGGTCGCGTACATATGACTGGGAAATTATGTGCTCAACTTAGCGCGTAATTTGTACCTGTTGATGAAAAGCACAAAGGTGGACATGATTTCCGACAAGTTTAGCTTTTAGGTGATAAGACAGTCGAGGTGCTCTTGCCAAGGTTAGTTTGCTTAATCTCTAATGCTACAATATTATTTAGATATATATCTCTAATGCTACAATATTGATTGCACTCTCCTAACAGTAGAGAAATAGATACAAAAAATTATGGGTCTCACTTTTTTACTCTTCTTTCTCTGTTTTCTCTCTTCTTAATTTTCTTTTTCACTTTGTGCACTATGTAGATGCTCATGCTCTTAGAAGCTGTCAACAACCGTACGTGTATAAAAAACTATGAATTTAGGCATGAAAAAGCGTAAAAAAAGCACGTCTAGGCCCCCCCCTCCCCCCCAAAAAAAAAAAAAATAGTCGTCAGTCTTACTTCCATCAAATAAGTATTCATCTGGCTTTGTCATTCATTTCAACTAGCTACTTGCTACTGCTGCTGCTACTACTATTATTATTATTATTATTATTATTATTATTTGGGCCGTGTTTCTATAAGCGGACAAGTTATTGGGCTATGTTGGCCCATACTTGATATGAACCGTGATTCGAAATGCTAAAGAATTGGGCCATCTAAATTAGAAGTGGCCCAAATTTGTCTACTTTATTGTATTATTATTGGGCCTTTATTCAAGCCCATTTGAATACCCAGCAAATGTTATTGTTTGCAGGGTCTCTTTTACAAGTTCTTTTGCAAAATAAGGTGAAATTACTTTCTTACCCATGCGTATGGTATGGTTGAAGAGATGGTAATTTACCTCATTTTTTAAAGACTTCCTACAAATGGTAGGACTCAACTTTCCATGTGTATATATATGTTCACGTGTCTACTGCAAGGTGATGTAGTGGACTGAGGATTGTCGTAAATTAATGCCAAGTTAATTATTGAAATTTAATAAATTGACGAAGATGTGCATATTCATGTCATAACATTTGACAAAACATTTTACTCCGACTCAACTACAAAAAACACAGGACAGAAAAGTGAGAAAACGGCGTCAAAATTCATGATTGCACCTTGTTTGTTTCCAAGAACCTCTTTCTAGTCTTGGTAAGTCTAACCACAGCCTCTTCCATGTTAATCCTCTCTTCTGGTGCTTCCTTTAAGCAATCAAGAGCCAATTCTACTAAAGAGATGCAAATTTCATGCTCCTTTTTGGCTCCATTCTTTGCTTCAAATAGATTGGCATCAAGAATTCCCATCAAAGAATTTGGATAAGCTGCCATAACCCATTGCTTCAGGCTTAGATTTTCGGAGAAACTTCCGTCCGTTGGTCTCTTTCTTGTGAGTACTTCCAACAACATAATGCCAAAGCTGTAGACGTCGCCCGCTGTGGACACTAAACCTTCTGAGCCATACTCTACACCAAAAGTAACAAATTAAAAACTGATCATTACAGTTGAAGTAACTTTGGTTTTGGAAAATCAATAGTAAATCAATTCACCCTTAATGTGAAAGCTACGTTCATTTGTCATGTTATGGTAATTGTTTTTTTATAATACCTGGTGCTATGTAGCCGAAAGTCCCCAGTGTATTCGTCCACGCATTGGACATATCTTGGGCTAATATTTTTGAGATCCCGAAATCACTTACATGGGCAACCATGTCAGTATCGAGGAGAACATTGGCTGGCTTCAAATCGCAATGAACAACTTGAACATCATAGCCATGATGAAGATACTCGATAGCCATTGCCAAGTCCAGCACTATGTCGATTCTTTGATGGAGATCAAGAACGTAATCCTGTCGATGCAACCAACTATCAAGATTTCCATTTGGCATATATTCAAGAACAATGGCTCTGATATATTCACTTGAACAAGTTGTGATCACTTTGACAAGATTCCTATGCCTTATTTGTCTCATCACCTCACATTCTGAATCAAACCTTTTGCGCGTTACCTCGTCTTTCAGGTTCAGGACCTTTATTGCCACTACATTTCCGTCAGACAAAATCCCCTTGTATACAGAACCAGAGCTTCCCACTCCCAGTAAATTGTTGTCACTAAAGTTCTCTGTTGCTTGTAGAAGCTCGCGATATTGAACCATCTGATGAGTTGGAATTTCTGAAAACTCTGGATCTCCCAATCTCATATTTTCTCGTCTATACAAGATACAAAAACACACCAAAGCAGTGATCAATGCTATTGAGACGATTACTGGAATAGTAATTCTGAGAATACGAGTTCTTGATCTTGATCCCCGTGAACTACTAGTAGTAGCACAACGAGGAAATTCTGGTTTTGTCATGCTGCATAAACCTCTGTTTCCAACGTAAGATTGAGGAGACGAGTTTGCAAACACACCATTGATCGGTATTGCACCTTCTAAGAAGTTATTTGACAGGTTGATTTCTTTGAGATACAATAGCCTCTCCAAGGAATTTGGTATGTTACCTGATAAATTATTAGAAGACAGATCCAAGAACTCCAAACTAATCAAATTTCCAAATGATGAAGGGATCGAACCTTCAAACGAGTTGTTTGAAAGCGAGAGATAACTCAGGCTTTTTAGATCCCCGAGCGTGCTTGGAATTAGGCCTGATAGTACATTGCTCGATAAATCTATTCCGTCAATTCTCTCCAACTTTGCAATCTCAGGAGGAAGTTCTCCTTGAATGGAATTGTAAGACACATTCAGAAACAAGAGATCCTTAATTTCCCAAAGAGTGAAAGGTAGGCTCGATGTCAACCAATTGTAACCTAACATCAGCTTCTGTAGCCTTGTAAGATTCCCTATGCAATCCGGTATGGACCCCGAAAAATCATTTTCTTGAAGTATCAGTTCGCCAAGATCAACTAAATTGCAGAGCTCGACTGGAATATACCCTTCAAGCTTATTATTACCTAGATAAATTCTCTGAAGCTGTTTAAGATTACCAGTCTCTGAAGGTATCTTTCCAGTTAAGTTGTTTCCATTCAAAACCAGAGATAACATGCTACTCATGTTACCTATTCCACTTGGAATTTCTCGATAAATCTGACCATTCTCGATATTGAACATTTCAACAGAGCTCGAGAGGTTCTGAACCGAACTGGGGAGAATTCCTTTGAGGGGATTATTCCCTACTATAAGAAATTGTAGCATCCTACATTCTACTAAGGAATTCATAAATGAAAGCTCAGGATTTCCTGGTTCATTGGTGAGTCGATTACCTGCAAGATTCAGGAAAAGGAGATTCCTCAGATTGCCTAAATTCTTTGGCACCCAGCCGGTGAACAAGTTATAGGATAACTCGAGCTCTTGAAGTTTTGAAGCATTTGTGATTGATCTTGGAATCTGTCCTCCAAGAAAGTTGTCAGCTAAAAAAATTCCTTCAAGATTCGGAAGCTGCAGGCCGATTGTGTCAGGAATACGCCCCGTGAGATTGTTATCAGTGAAAGCAATGTATACCAAAGAAGATAAGTTGAAAATCACTGGAGGAATTTCACCAGTAAGATTGTTGAAATCAAATCCAAGCATCTTCAAGTTTGATAGCTTTCCGAATTCTTCTGGTATTCGTCCTGCTATGTTATTCTCCACACATCCAAGATATTGTAGGCTCGAAATATTTCCAAAGGACGGAGGAATGGTGCCGCCTATTTCATTTTCTGTCACATAAAACCTCTCAAGCTTCATTAAACAGCCGATGTTTCTTGGTATTTGCCCGATAATATCATTGTAAGACAGGTCCAGTGAAATTAGCCCTCTAAATCGGCATAAGTTGGAAGGAATTTCACCAGTAAGTAGATTGTTTGAGAGATCAATATCCTCAATGCCAAGAAAATCTTCTTCTCCCCTAACCAAGAATGCTCCAGAAAGACTATTGTTCGACAGGTTTATTGCACGTAAAGATGACATGTTAAAAATGGAAGTTGGAATCGAGCCTGTGAACTGATTCTTGGACAAAACCAAACTCCCCAGCCTTGAAAAATTTCTAATGGAAGTGGGAATAGAACCCAAAAGACTGTTCGAAGAAAGATTCAGAATTCTGAGTTGTGGTGCAATCCAGGGCTCTCTCCAGAGGACTCCACTGAGCTTATTGTAAGCCAAAGACACAATTTCCAGCCTCTGGATTCGAAACAAATCCACTGGAATTTCGCCCCGGAAACTGTTATTGCTCATATCAAGCTCAACGAGAAAGGATAAATTTGCCAATGATGAAGAAATTGTTCCTTCAAGATTCATGCTTGGGAGTTTCAGGGCCACAACCCTTTCCCTTCCAGGGCTGCAGGTGACTCCAATCCAATCACAGAACGAAGAATTTCTCGTCCAGTTATGCGTCAAAAAGTTGTCAGGGTTCGTTATTAAATTTCTGAAATCTAGCAAAGCTGATTCATCAACCACATTTGGAGAAGAATCAGAAACGGAAACATAGAAGTATCCATTGAAAATCAAACCAAAAAAAAGAAAGAAAAACATTTCCTTGAGGAAGGCTCAGAAGTAAAAGCTCTTTTTTACAGAGGATTGGTTCTATCTTGTGATACAGATGCGTGGATACCAAATATATCTCGATTGAAGATTTTTTGTTAGATTCAGAACCTAGAATTGTCAAATGTTCACACAAGAAAGAAGAATTCTCACACAATTTGTGGTCTAAACACATTAATGTAAAATTCACTTATGTCGCCTTTTGTGAGTAGTCTTCACTTGAAGAAAATAGCTTTAATATTCATACACGAAAGGGATTAAATAGGCGTCAGCTCATCAAAAATTTTATTTTACCTACACGCATACATATTATTATATTTACGTGCAGACGTGGCATACATTCAAGTTACAGGTGTGGAGTATTTGTAACTTAAATGTGTATCATATATACAAGTATACATGTTATTATACCTACATGTAGGTAAAATAAAATTTCTAAATATTAATGAAGGAGACTTCTAATCATTTGACCATCGAAATTTTGATTTTCAACTTACAACGCCCACCTACTCTTTGCTAGTGTCATCGAGTCGAAGGGTTGACGAAGATAAAATTAAGAGTCAACCCTCTATATAGCTCATTTCTCTGTGTTTAACACGAGAACATAAGAAATGATAATAGTATAACAAGAAAGTCAAAACAATATATCACCAACCAGATATGCCACTATCAAAATTGGTAAAATGTATATTGCCCCACTAGAAGAGGGAAGAAAAGTATTTTGTATTTTTTATTCAAATAAGTTTTTTTTTTTTCAGAAAGAAAAAAAGTATCTTTATTTTAGTTATTGTATTAATTTATAGAGTTAAAGGACAAAAATAAAATGGCTAATTAGCGATATCTAACCTTAACCTTTCACATTATTGTGTGATCTAACTTTAACCTTTGAAACTTGACAATTCTAACCTCAAATCTCATATTTTTTGTACAATCTAACCTTTTTAATTTAAAAAGACTATAATACTCTTACATTTTAATTGAACTAAAAATTAAAAAAAATAAGAAATAGATAAAAAAAGTTAAAAACATATATTGGTTATATTTGAAAAAAAATCAATTAATGATAATTTAGAGATGATAGTGAGTCGTATTGATTCACTTCACGATCCGTTTAAACAAGAGAAATTCTAGGGGACATGAAAATGTGACATTTTTATGTGACATTCTTATGTGGTACACTTGTATTGGATGATGAAAAAGTAGCTATGTAATCATCACCCAATGAATGTGTGCCACATGAGAATGTCACCTAATAATATCTCATTTTCATGTCCACCTAGAATTGCTCCTTAAACAATATTAGGTGGACCGAATCGATGTATAGGTAGTGCAATGTGGGATCGAATTTTTTATCTTTCTATTAATCTATTTGTTATGTTATTTTTTTTCATTTTTAAATTTTTTTCTCATTCATTTTTCATTTTTATTATTTTTAATTAAATAATTATTGCGAAAGACACTTCTGATCTATCACGCTCCACGGAATTGCAGATTATAAAAATATTTTTTCATTCAGTTGAGTTTGTATCAAGTTCACTGAAACACTATCAATACATATCCATTGTAGTGATTGTAAAAGATGCCTGATTTTCAGTGAACACGATGGGACCCACATGAATGGAGAAGTATCTTTATGATCCACAATCTCACATAGTATGATAGACCAGAAGTGCCTATCTTGATTCATCCGCAATAACTATCTAATTAAAAGTAATAAAAAATGTAGAATAAGTGAGAAAAAACTTATTAAATAAAACAAATAATAATCAATATATCGATATACCGAACGAAAATTTGATCTCACATCACCTGACTAACACACCAATTCGGTCCACCCCATATGCTTTAGGATTGTGAAACAGATCAATCCAACACACATCCCTAAATTCTCATTGGTTGGTTTTTTTAAAATATAATCAAAATATTTTTTTAATTATTTATCTATTTCTTAATTTATAGATCTTTAGTACAATTAAAATTTAAGGGAATTATAGTCTTTTTTAAGTTAAAAATGTCAGATTATGTCAAAAAATGTGAAATTTGAGGTTAGAATTGTCAAATTTTAAAAGTTAAGGTTAAATAGCACAATAATATGATAAGTTTGGGTTAGATAGCTTCAATTAGCCATAATAAAATAAAAGAATTATATATCAATTAGAGTTTGGCTAAGGCCTAAGGGTTGTCCGTCCAAATAAAAAATTCAAAAGATAGCTACGTGATGATTAAAAATTGGATAATTGCATGCGGAGTCCTCAATGCTTGTGGTCTATCATTAGTTTCCCCCTCGATGTTTCTCCTTTTTATAGTGTTAACAGTTTCAGTAAACTCTTTCTCAAACTTTTAACTTTGTTTCATGATGTTTTATTTGTCATTTTCATATTTTTGTACACATTAATGGATTTCAAATTAATTTTTTCATATTTTATTTTTCAAATATCATAGAAATCTGATTATATTTTTGAATAAAAGACGTGTACTCTTATAACTTCTTTAACTATATCTCTTTCTTTATGTTGGACTGAAATGACATTTTGGTGAATTTTCTCAAGTCGAAAATTCTAAAGATTTTTCTCCTAAACGGATAAGATTTCAACACCACCTTGTAAAAAAAAAATCATTTTCTATAAAAATGACGTCATTGGGTTTGGCTCCCTGACGTCACTTTTTACGGATCGAACGGCCCGCCAAATCGGAGCCCACAATTTCAGATATATATAATAAGTACGAAAAAGAAAATCTTCAGCTAAGGTCCTCGTTTCTTTTGAAATATATAGTATTCAAGTCCTCATTGAATTCTTTTTGGCACATAAATACAGCAAAACAATTTCAAACACAGTTTTTTTTAAAACAAATTTATTTATTCATTACAAGTGTCTACTAAAAATACATTAGAGAAAATATGGATAATTTGAAACTCACTCTACCGACTTTGACATGGAGCCAACTGCCCGTTTCAATACAATTTAATTATCCTATTTTGCTATTATGGAATGGGGAATGCCTTGCAAATGGTTATCTCCACCCGTTGCCAAATATAACATTCAGATCTTTTTTATCTTTATATTTGCCGGTCATGTCTCCAATTATCATACATATCAATGCCTCATCATTAATCATTAATTGCCACATTCTTGATGAGTTTTTTGGAGAATTTATGTTTTCCTTTTATACCAACAAAATCTAAAAATTAGCAATTGCACAGGTATTATCCATCTTTTTAGTCATGTACCTATACTTCAGAATTTAGATTTTACCAATAATTTACAGTTTTACACTAAATTATTGCCAATAATTTACCTTCAAGTTGTTAAAATGTAAAAACATTTATAATCTTACAACAAGAAAAATACTCCATTTCAGTGTCATAGAAGTGGACAAGGCAATGCGTTTGTTTTTATTTATTTTTTCTTTTTACGCTTTTGTCCACCTTTTCTTCTCATATGGACAAACACACGGGGCTGCTTGCTTGGTTTTATGGAACAACTCAACCTATTTTGTTTTGCACTAAAGAAATGCTATTTACAGGGGAAATTTTCACAAAATTTTTTATGATTTTGCCATCTTATCTAAGTATATTGTATAATTGGGAAAAAAATAATCTATGAGTAAGAAAATGAATTTATCATATTTTGTAAAAAAAATTATCAAAACTTCTCTACAAATAATAGAATCTTTACATACAACAATAAAATATAAAGATTAATGGCTTAGCATAGTTAGCTAAACTCTATCGTCTATTTTTAAATTGAGATATATTTTTTTTTTACAAATTCTATTTGTGCAGTCAAGCAAAAGAAAACCATGAAATATGAATGATAAATATTTGATTGAGTTCGGAGCCCGATATGTTACACTAAAAAACATCCGAACCTAAATGGTGAATTTCATAAAGTTTAGAGACTCCTGCTATAATAATTCATATAACTGGAATATATATACACACGCAGTGACAACTGACAATTATTTACATGCTTACACTGGAAAAAGCGAAAGCAGAAAAGATCTCAACACTTCTGATTCAACTTGGCTTCTCTTTACCAGTCGACATCATCATCTAATTCTTCACCCCCAACACACAAAAGAGATACAAGCAAAAACCACAAGTTACAAGGTTCAAGCAGCTTTCGTGGTTTATACTCACTGAAGACCCACAATATAAAATAAAGGTAATCTCGTCTTCATATTTGTTGTATGTATTCGGACGAGGGAAATGGGTGTGTGACTGTGTGCGGATTGATGTAGCTGTGGATCTGATGTTATGAGGAAAAACTAGAGATGGGTATGTGGGCATTGGATAAATCGAGATCGGTTGGACGAATTTTAATATTTTGTAGAATTTCTTTTGTTTTTTGTAGTTTTTTTCCCCTCTCTCTTTAAAAGAATTTATGTATTTAGTGTCTTTTTAGAGTGCGCATGCGAACAAGGTCGAGTGAACAAATTCAATGGCTGGAAGTGGAAAAAGGAGCTTGGAGGGTGGTGATGATGATGAAGAGCATCAGCCCAATAGAAAAATTCCTGCTTTAGCTAGGTAAGAAAATTGGGTTAGTCTTTATTTGTATCTTTATTATTATGGAGTCTGATTATGGTTGAAATTTTTATTCTTTTGGACTGAGTAGAGGTTAGCTACTTTTAAGTGAAGGGGCTTTATTTGGGAGGTTTGCCTCACCTTTTGCTTGTTTGGTGTTAATTTAGGCAGACAGTGATGACGGCCGGAACGGCCATCTTAAAATTACGACAAAAGAACGATTTTTTTTTTGGGCCCCTCTTTTATTTAAACCTTACTTGGGGTTAATTTCTGCACCGGGGTCTTCATGACCTTATTTGTGCTTAAAGCTGAAGTACATTTATGCTAAAAAGTAATGCGGTGGTTGAATTTCTGTAATTGCAAGTAGAAGTAATTGCTCATTTTTAATATATTCTCAACTGTGACCCTCAAAGGTTTTAGCTTAATGTTATAAATTCCTCTATTGTTGATAAAATGAAATCACAAACTTGAAACTTACATGTTACACTGGAAGAAAACTGGGTTGGGGTCCTTGGGGAAAACATTGAAGTGGTGGGATTTTGGCTCTTAGCTTTTTTTTTTTTTTTTTTTTTTGAGTGTCTTGTTTACTCAGGGCATTTGATTGTTGGGGTGTGCTATACACCTATATCCTGAGCCACCAAACACAAAAGGATTTTCGTTTTTTGGTATTTGCATTTTGTTCAGGGACCTGTAAAAGCATCAATTGGTATAGAATTATAATGATCACATTTTCTGATTATGCAGTAAAAACTGAAATTTCAGCTTTGTTCATGATTAAATAGAATATTTTGAGAGTAGTTTGATTGCCGGTATATATTTTGTTATTACTGTTAAAATTGAAGATTTGCACTCTATACACTAATAATGTTTGGGTACACTTTCTCTGCTTGGTCAGCTATGCTTTTGAGGTTAATGCTCGTGATGTGGGTAGTAAAATATCCCGTTTAAAAAGTTAGACCTTCCTATGCAGTGTAATTGTGGAAGCTCTGAAGGTGGATCAGCTCCAAAAGCTTTTCTCGTCCTTAGAGCCAATTCTCCGAAGAGTGGTAAATTGAACCTTCTTCTTTCAACTGATTTCCATCTGCTAGTTTTTCTTTTGGTTATTCCATGTTGTATTGTTGTATTTGAATTTTAGAAACTTGAACTTTATTATTGGATTTTTAATATGTACAAGGGTGCTTGTTATGCTAAGGAAAGGTGTTGTCCGCACTCTTTGGATCACCATCTTGAACTTTTTCATGAAAAATATTTGTTGCAGAAAGCTTTCCTTTGTCTCACATATTGATTTATCATGAACAGGTTAGTGAAGAAGTGGAGCATGCTTTGGCAAAGTTGGGCCCGGCACGACTCACCGGAAATGGAAGGTTTGAATTTTTCTCTGCCCTATATTCGATTACCGGAATGGCTTTTGTTGCATATTTGAGTCATTTGCTTATGATTGTGTTGACGCATAGCTCTTAATCTGTACTTCTGCTCCTCTTTGGTATTTGAAAAAGAAGTCTTGGTCAAGTTTCAATGGCAGTTTTGGTAAGTTCAAGTTCTGAATTGTGTTAGCATAAGACTTATCTGAGTCAGTTAAAAGTTTCTGATTATGAACCCAACCTTTAGGGTCATTTGAGTTGGAGAGATCAGAGATAGAAAGCATTTAAGGAAGAAGAAATGCTTTTAGGGAGTGAGAATATTTAGGCATCCTATAAAGAGTAGAAAATTGTCATTTGCTAGTTATCAACTCTAGTGTGGGATGAGATTGTGTGGGTATTTGTTGATTTCTAGATTTTTTTAGCTTGGAAAAGGAATTGTGCTCCTAAATGATAATTTCTCAAATCATTAAAGCCAGTGACTGCTGACTTTAAAACAAAACATTCCTAGCCCTCAACTCCATCCCCACCTCTGCCTCTCTTGGACCAACACAGATGAGAAAAGAAAGATTGGGTGGAAAAATCCAAGTCCAATTCACAAATGACGGAAACACCTAAAATGAATCTGCCAATATGGGTTGTCGAATTTGGCCAATCTAATCATGTGATAAAGACTTGTCCCCTAGATTTCTAATCTAAATGTTATATACAGATGTGATTTGTCTCATACACCTGTCTATGGCACATAAGAAAGAGAATCCAGATCAAGCCCTGTGTCGCTTCAGGGTACAGGCACCATTTTATTTAGGTACAGCATGATTTACCCTACTATCGAGTTGATATTCATCTTTTTTGCAAATAATAGTTAAACTTGACCAAACAGGTCAATTTTTTGTTGTTCTCATTCATTTTTCTATATATGTGTTCAATACGTCATCGACTCATTGTTTTGCGCTGCCTTTGTTATGAAACTTATTTCTAAGCATTTGATATTTCAGGTCATCACCTAAAAGAATTGAAGGGCCAGATGGAAGGAACTTGCAGCTTCATTTCAAATATAGGCTTTCCCTTCCCCTCTTCACCGGGGGAAAAGTAGAGGGGGAGCAGGGTGCTGCAATTCATGTTGTACTAATTGATGCAAACACTGGTCATGTCATAACATCTGGACCTGAATCTTCTGTGAAACTTGATATTGTTGTGCTAGAAGGCGATTTCAATACTGAAGATGATGAAAGCTGGACTCAAGAAGAATTTGAGAGCCACATTGTTAAAGAACGCGAGGGAAAGAGGCCACTTTTGACCGGAGATTTACAAGTGACCCTCAAAGAGGGTGTTGGAACACTGGGAGATCTCTCATTTACAGATAATTCAAGTTGGATAAGGAGCAGGAAGTTCAGACTTGGTCTGAAGGTTGCATCAGGATATTATGAAGGCATGCGCGTACGAGAAGCAAAGACCGAGGCTTTTACTGTAAAAGATCATAGAGGGGAATGTAAGTATATTCACTGTCTACTTTCACTTTTTCCGTTATTCATTTCCATGTACTTTTCATTGATTTGTTGTTTCTCTGGGTCAGTGTACAAGAAACATTATCCACCTGCACTTAATGATGAAGTATGGAGATTGGAGAAGATCGGAAAGGGTGGGTCATTCCACAAGAGACTTAACAATGCAGGAATATTATAGTTGAGGATTTTCTTCGACTTGTTGTCAGGGACTCCCAGAAACTAAGGAACGTAAGAAGATTTCTTTGGTTTCAGAATTAAAAGTTAAAGCTTTTCGTGTTCTGATTTTTACCATCTTACTGGTAGATCCTTGGAAGTGGCATGTCAAATAAGATGTGGGAGGCCCTTGTAGATCACGCAAAGACTTGTGTCTTGAGCAGGAAACTTTATATATTCTACCATGACAATTCAAGAGATGTAGGTGTTGTTTTTAACAATATCTATGAGCTGAGTGGCCTGATTGCTAATGACCAATACCATCCAGCAGATACACTTTCTGACAGCCAGAAGGTTTGTGACATTTCAGTTAAATTGAGAATGCATGGTCTTGTATTAAGCTGATCTTTTTCTTGCAAAATTAGACTTTGTATGCCTAGAAGCAAATTCTATTTGAGTATGACTCTTATCTTGGTGGTGAGTTCATATTCAGGGACAATATAGGTTGCTGCCTTTTTTTTTTTTTGCCTGTTGACTCAAATTTGAGAAATGAGGGTTGATCAAATAGTCAAATTTGGACTTTTTGTTATGAGTGGTAGCGGATATTGTTGTGTGAATTTTGGCTCTCAGTATCCATGTAAGACTGAAAATATGTGCTACATAACCAATTAAGCAATGAGTTATTTAATTAATAAGAAAAGTGGTTGCAAGTGCTGTGAAATTTTAGCATTGGCTTTGAATACTGTATATTGTGTTAGAAAATGTAATTTTCTGAACTTGTATTCTTGTGTAAAGAGAAGACTATTACAATCAATGTTGCAAATTTTAGGATTGGCTTTGAATATGGTACTTTTTTGTTAGAACGTTCAATTTTCTCAACTTAGGGTGTTGTATAAAGAGAAGCTTTATATGTGTCGTTGTCTTGCAAAATATCCCTGTCCAATCAATTAAGGTTTCGTAAGGTTTTAAATCCCAAATATGAATTTCAAACCAGGAAAGTTGAAGTACTAAATTTATTTATTTATTTATTTATATATATTTTGAGTTAGTATCTTCAGTTGAAATGTCATCTTGTTTTCAAATGAGTGCTAAGTTGTACCATCAAACGAAAGTTGTTAACTAAGACTGATATCTGAGTACTGCCATAGCATATATGTGTTAAATTCACCGGGAAAATTTTTTCCAGCACACTCACTGTTTGCTGGAAGAAAATTTTTTGCTTGCAATATGATTAGGTGGTGAAGATAGCTCCTGTTGCATTGCTTTGTGGAAATTATTAAAATTTGTTTCCGCAGGTGTATGTGGATTCATTGGTTAAAAAGGCATATGATAATTGGAGCCAAGTTGTGGAATATGACGGAACATCACTGCTGAACTCCAAGCAAAGTGATGATCTTTCCACAGGCCCAGTCAACTATCCTGATAATCCACTTCCACCTTCTAGATTTCCAGTATCAGTTCAATCAGAACCATCACAGATAATTCCAAACATGCACATTGGAAGTAAGCATCACTTTATCCGATACAAATTCATTAATAGGAGTAAATAATGAAAATGTCTCCCATGACTAAAAGATTATAGGATAACAGAAGTTGAGCTTTGTGATCTGTGGTAGGCAAATACTCTGTTATACATGCCACAGAACGCAATCTCTACTACTTACTGCTCACTGCTGCCTCTATTATATGATCACATCTACTTGGACCAAGAGGAAAATATAAAATTTGTCAGACCCCATTTTTGTTTGTGCAGTCAGTTAAATTTGGATCAGGTAGCTTCTATTTTGTCATGAATGCATACTCGTATATACATAAATGCAAAGGAATATTTTGATATGCCACGCTCTGTGAAATGGAATAGTTTTTTCTTCCAATTCCAGGTTCTTCTTACAATGAAAACACGGTTACGAGATTTCCTGCGCACTCTCCGCTTCTGAACTCCAGTTCTGGTACTCAGTTTGGTCCAACCTCTTTTACTCAAAATGATCAGGAGGTCAACCATTCTCAGCAAATTATGACATATGACAGTAGTGTTGGCCTTGCGCTCGGTCCTTCTCTACCATCATCATCATCATCATTTCACGTGGGCAACTCTTCCATACAGCAGGCTGGGATTAATCCTTTCGAGGATTGGCCTCAGAGCGGGGACAAGGATGCTGACGACTTCTTGTCAGAGGAGGAAATTCGTATCAGAAGTCATGAAATGCTTGAGAATGAAGATATGCAGCACTTGCTTCGGCTTTTCAGCATGGGAGGTCATAACTCTGTTAATGGGCTGGAAGATGGGTACAGTTTCCCTACTTATGTATCTACTCCAGGACTCAGTTATAACGAAGATCGGACACGTTCTGGAAAGGCTGTTGTTGGATGGCTGAAAATTAAGGCTGCAATGAGGTGGGGCATCTTTGTCAGGAAGAAAGCAGCCGAGAGGAGGGCAGAACTCGTGGAACTAGAAGATGAATAGGAACTCTCTCAAGATATTCAGATATTAATCCTAACCGTCCTCCATCTGACGATTAGTGAATCTTATGCAGTTCGAGTAGGATTTGTTAGAGTTCAGGGTTGCTTTGCTTGGAAATGGATTTCCTCTGCATCCCAAAGTTCTTCGTTTATTTTTTTACTGATCACAAGTTTCATGTACAGTCAAATGTACAGTAAGTTCTCCACATTCGACCCTTGTCTTTAGCTAGGCTATGAGTCTATAACTATCTATCGATTATTTGTTTTGTGAAGTGTTGTATGATTTAAGGATGCTGCTATTGCTTTTCCATTGTATTTTGTTTTTGACATTTGCTGTAGTAAATAAACACCTGCTGAATATCTAATTCTTCTTTTAGTGGTGGTAATTTTAAGGATTTAGGAATCACTGATGTCATAGTGCTCGATTCTTTGCCCTTCTAAACTCGAATTTGAGCATGTTTTCTGCTGTTACAGTGGTGACTATATATATATATATATATATATTTTTTTTTTTAAATAAAGCAAGAGAAAGTGAGTTGATATTAATCATTTAATGCTGAGGGGTTGTATAACACTCAAGAAACTACACTGGAGGCTGGTAAAACAATCAAACGAATGGTAAATTTCATTTGCAATCCATGTTTTAATACAAAATTTGATCATAAGTGAAAGAACGAAATAATTACTCTATACATATTCCAAACGAATCAAGAAATATAAAAATTCTGTGCCTATGGCAAAACTTAGTAAAAATATTGGTTTCTTCTCTTATGCTGCGGTGTTGATGCCACACTCGGGAGGGAATCCTTGTGGGAATCGCTTTGAATCAGAGCAATAGTTATATATCATGTAATTCTTCTGCACCCATTTAAGCCTTTCTTGGTGTGCTGAATCCATTTCCTCATTCAGCCATGAGTTGCTGCTGCTTCTACTTGAGGCTGAAGATGGAGTACAGGAAGATGAACCAGATGATGGAACACAGGCATTTTTTGCATTGAAATTCCTGTAGGATGCCGTAAAGGGTGCAAGATTCCAGTCGGTTTTCACAAGCCCACCTCTTGTTGCCCAGTCGTCTGCGTTCCACAGGCTGGAGTAGATTCTCATAGGTTGGTTCTTTGGGTATGGAACACCCAAGGACTCTGCATTCTTGAATTCTCTTATTGGCGTTCCATCCACAGAAAAGCTGAAATGGAGACGCAGAAAATGTCAACAAGAAGTCACAAATATAAGTATATATATAATTTACAGCAGCTTATGCTTTTAGACGAGGTGGTTGGCTTACATGATGCGTTGAGGATTCCAGAGGATGGAGTAGGTGTGGAAATCTGCAGTCGGGTCGAACCAGAGATGGAACTGCTGCTCCCTGCCACCTTTTCCTTGGCTAAACACATTGGTGTGAAGAGTGTAAGGATCTCCACTAAGGTTTCCCAAGAACTCAAAGTCTATTTCATCATGAGTCGGTCCTTGAGACGACAACTGCACAACACAAAACACAAATACATAAGCAGCGAAACAAAAAGAAAAACACATCAAAATCCTCTGCAGTATATTATAACACTTACATAATAGGCAGTGACAGTGCCGGCAGAATTTCCAGGGACGAGTTTGAGCTGCATGTCGATCTTCCCAAACAGGTACTGATTCCTCGACTGAAATCCAGAGCCGGAGGCTTTATCGAGGGAGAGGGTAAGATGCTCACCATTGCTGAGTATCTTAGCCCTTCCATCACCCCAAGTGATGTCAAAATCCTGATGGAAATTACTTCCAAATGCTATTACAGAACAGCCTATGAGTATCACAAACACTAAAGAAACTGAACTAGTCAAAGAAGCCATTGGAGCGTTGAAATTTTTATGTTTTGAGATGTTGGAAAATTGTATGCTTTGTTGGGTATTTATAAGAAGGTTTTGGGGGAAAAAATGCATGGAGGGTTCAAATTGTTGGGGGTAAAAAGCGTTTTGAGCTGTAAACAGATGGCCAAAACAGTATTTGTATGGCCACTGACAACTCATTTTGCCTTTACTTAATTAATATCAGTGCCCACCACACGCTTCTGAGAGATTTTGGACCAAAGACAAGTAATCTCGGTTCCGAAGTACCGACTACTAGCTTTATCTTATCGAATAATATCTCTCGATAGAGATAAATCTGGTCACCAAGGGTCGGAGAATTCATGGCCGGCGTCATGTGTCTAATATATGTAACTAATTGCCAAACTAGTTATTGGTCGAAATTTTTTGGTAAGTTGTCACTCTTAAGCCTAATTCTAGTAACTTGGGTCTCTTTCAAAAGTAGGTTAAATAATCAAGTGGCATATACCCAATCCGTGTGGTTAGATAGCCAAACGACTGAATGTCAAATTGGGAGATGCATCTTTCCTTTTTTTTGTTTGTTTATTAAGCTGTAAAGTGTTCACATTAGTTCATTGGTGTAAGTACAAGATGGTGACCTTCGTCCTATTCGGGTGTCCTTTGTCTTCTCTCACAACACGTTTAGAGTCCTGACTCGAGAGAAAATTTTTAATACTCTAAGAGCATTGAGTTTTTAGTACTTTATCTTTAAAAATTTAACACATGAACTTCAAATAAACAAGAAATTGATAAGTAGATACAGAGGATAATTAATTAATTGAAATACCAAGTCTATGTTAGTCGTTGGACTATTAGAATTTTTTTTTGTCGACATATAACTATCATTAGGATTGAAAGAAGCTACACACGAAGATGAGTTGTCGCCGATCTAAGCTCACGTTGGTAAATTAGTTGATAAGAATTCAATTTAATCAAATAAATCACATCTATATATTACGTGCAACTCATATATATTGCACAATTTTCTACTATATTATTCCTATTTAAATTTGTGGCAGCATTATAACTGGCTGAATTCCATAGTTGCCAGAAATTGATGACTATACGAAAAAGCGTTTACCTAAATAAACCGTTTGCTCCGATCTTGACTGTAAAACGATACAGCTAAGCGTGTCATACCTAGGAAATTTCATGTACCGAACAACTAGTGTCATAATAGTATCAGATAGTGATATGACCTGCTATCAACAACACATCACACATCTCCACTTGAAATTATATCAATGGTTAGTCGCCATATCATTTGTTCGGTGTTTCAAAATGAAAAATGATATTTGTGCATACGAAGTGTACAAAATTTGTACACATTTCTCGTGTATTTAAATGTCTCTTACTTCATCTTTCTTGAAATCACAACTTTTAAGAGATTTGTGTAAATTCAGTGGTATGTGTGCAAATTTTTTACATCTTGTATATATAGATAGCACTTCTCTTTGAAATTTGTTAATATCATATCCAGTGTCTTCTTTACACTAATATAATGTGCAAATTATATGAATATTTTCAAACACACCTATACAAATTCACGTGATATACATTCATAATATAGCATGTTATAAGGACGGTACCATATAGTGATCCCTCCTACACCAGTGGTTGGTGGTACACCGCAATCAGAGCATCTCCAATGCATAGTCAAGGTCAAATGTCATGGCTTAAAGTTCAACATGAGAGAGATACACACAAAAAAATTGATGGGTCCTATATATTTCTTATTTTCTTTTTATTTTAATCACTTTAATCTCTTTTACCCCACTTTTTCTTCATCGTGTGATGTGCAATGTCATATATTTACATTCTTCTTCACCATGTCAATCATTATTTTATTATTATTTTTGAATTTGTCTCTATCTCTCTCCTCTTTTTTGAATTTCCCTCTATTTTTCTTCACTTTTCTCTCTCTTCCCACTCAATTTCTCTCATTTTTCTCTCAATCTCTCTCATGTTGAATTTTAAGCTATGATATTCGACATTGACTAGGCATTGGAGATGCTCTCAAGTATATATCTACCTGACAAGGAAATGAGACAGCATGTCATGATACTTGCTGTACACTAGTTCCCGCCCCCCCCCCCCCTTCCCCGACCTCTCTCTTGAGCATTTTTTTAACACTAATCTAATGTGTAAAAATTTATATAAAAGCAGTGCTTTCCAATAAAGGCCCTTCACAAATCAAAATTCATTGACACCACATATAATGGAGGAAATGTAAAAAGATTCAAACCCAACGGGAAGGGGGAAAAAGGAGCAATGGTTAGGCCAAAGATGATCAACACATTTACATTTCTTTAATAACTTGAATATACAGTGACTTTGTCTTGAGACTAACCTTTCTCGGTTTAGTTTTTACTTGATTAAATCATGCTGGTATCTTACGTGTTAAATTGACATTTAATTAACTATAAGTTCAGTAGAGTGTAGACAGGCAGATCTAAGGAAGGGCGAACACAAGCTATCCATTTTTCAACATATAGGGTCGAATAAAATGTCAGAAAATTTATAAAATGTATGGTAATTAATGGTAATTAACTCTCACTTCATAAGGATTTAATTTGCAGTACAAAAATTGGTCACAAGTACAAAGAACAAAAGAATAAATTATATTATCAATTATTATTACACAGACTCCAAACATATAAACAAATCACTATATGCCTCCAAACTTAAAGAAAATATATTCATATATTCATTCTTATGCTGTGGTGTTGATGCCACACTCTGGTGGGAATCCTTGTGGGAATCTCTTTGAATCAGAGCAATAATTATAAATCATGTAATTCTTCTGCACCCAGTTTAGCCTTTGTTGGTTTGCTGAATCCAATTCCTCATTCACCCATGAATTGCCACCGCTTGAAGCTGAACTTGGAGTGCAACCAGTCGATGGAACACAAGCATTTTTTGCATTGAAATTCCTGTAGGATGCAGTAAAGGGTGCAAGACTCCAGTCAGTTTTCACGAGCCCGCCCCTCGTCGCCCAATCATCGGCGTTCCACAGGCTCGAGTAAATTCTCATGGGTTGGTTTTTTGGGTATGGAACACCCACGGACTCTGCATTCTTGAATTCTCTTATTGGTGTTCCGTCCACAGAAAAGCTGAAAAATGGAGACAAACAAAAGGTCAACTACAAGTGATCCCAAGAATATATATATATATATAACAGTTAATTTATACTTTTAGACGATCGAGGTGGTTGACTTACATGATGCGTTGAGGATTCCAAAGGATGGAGTAGGTGTGGAAATCTGCAGTCGGGTCAAACCAGAGATGGAATTGCTGCTCCCTGTCACCTTTTCCTTGGCTAAACACATTGGTGTGAAGAGTATAAGGATCTCCACTAAGGTTTCCCAAGAACTCAAAGTCTATTTCATCGTGAGTCGGTCCTTGAGACGACAACT
Organism: Nyctanthes arbor-tristis; assembly: GCA_963692815.1. Lineage (NCBI taxonomy): Eukaryota > Viridiplantae > Streptophyta > Magnoliopsida > Lamiales > Oleaceae > Nyctanthes > Nyctanthes arbor-tristis. The sequence goes on along the minus strand of CAVNYN010290576.1, from coordinate 83,704 downwards.
GCACAACACAAAGAACAATATTAGCAACTATATATAATAAGGTGAAATAATAAGAAGAAAAAGACGTTAAAATCAATCTTGTGTTGGTATAGTGCACTTACGTAATAGGCCGTGACTGTGCCAGCAGAATTTCCGGGGACGAGTTTGAGTTGCATGTCGATCTTTCCAAAGAGATACTCATTCTTGGATTGAAATCCAGAGCCAGAAGCTCTATCAAGGGATAGGGTGAGAAGTTCTCCATTGTTGAGTATCTTAGCTCTTCCATCACCCCAAGTGATGTCAAGATCTTGATAAAGATTGCCACCAAATGATATTACAAAACAGCTGAGAACAAGACTCACCACTAATGCTAAAGAAACTGAAGTCAAAGAAGCCATATTTAATCAAGTTTTGAACTATGTTGGAAAATCTAACAAGATTTCGTGAGTTTAAATATTTGTGTGTTGATATTGAAAATGGATGGCTTCTTTACTATTTATATAGGAAGTTTTGGGGGTGGTTTGGTGGGCTACCTATGGAAAGTGCAACGATGGTACCATGGAAGGGAAATTCAAAAGTTGTTCCTCAGCTATTGTATCAGTTACAGTTTGGTCCTCAAATATTTGTTAAAATTTCACATTGACCCTTCATTTTCGTTTATGGATTGTCTATTTTGCCGCTATTATTATGGTTCAACGAAATTAGAGTATGCCAAAAGTAAGTGGAAATGCTTTAATCTCACAACGTGAGTAGATAACTAGTTAAAAATAATCTCCAGCTAAATGCACATGTGACGTAAGATTATTGGATAACCTTCATGTGAGTTAATCTAGTGTGGACAATCCCATGTGTGCATCTGGCGGGATAATCCCACCAGATGTATGGTGGGAGAATGGAACTAGATAACTAGCATTAGTTGGGAATAATTGCATGTCTAACTAATATATGTAACTCAAGTTGAGTCATTAAAATCAAACTATTGAAGAGGAACAAATTTGGAAGCCCCATTGCAATGCCATTATTTCAATCAGTTGTGTTCTTGAACTATACAGAATCAATGGTAGAAGATAATCCCATATTAGATATTACATTTCTATTTCTATTTCTATTTTAAAAGCGAAATAAAATATAGAGTAATACAAAATGAGCCTGAAGAATTGCACAGTACTTGGGGATAATAATAGTTCCTATTACTAATTTCTTTTTTTGAGATAAAAGTAAAATAACAAAATGGGTTAACTTGCAATATTATAGAAAGTTGGAGACTAACTTTCTCATGAGAGTAATAAGGTGAGATAATAGTGCAATTTTCCCTTCCAATAATAACAAGTTAACATCATAGTATGGCGGTGAATGAGTATTGGAAGCTGGACACAGATGGCCAATAAGAGTGGTTGAGCTTAGTGAATGACAGCCCATTTTACCCTTTATTACACGCGCTTTTGGGTTCGATAATTTATTATAAATTAAAAATGTGACCAAGTTTCGATATTTTTGACCAACTAGAAGAAGAGAGGCAAATACACAAGTCCAACATGAAATAAATAACGATAATAATGACTCGATCTTTCTTGAACCACCATAGCAATAAAATATTTCGCTAATTTCATTGATTTTTACTTTGGATGAATTTCACCTTTCGTCCTTAACTTTTACCGTTAGTATTACTTGAGCCTCTAATCTTTTTTCAACCTTCTAGTCTCTAACATTTTAATAACACACACAATATAGGTCTTTTTTAACGGTTTCCGTCAATTTTTCGGTTAAGTCTTTAGTCAAATTACCATTTTATCCCTTATATTTTTAAATTAAGAAATAAAAAGTTTAAAAACAAAAAAAAAATACATAAATTTTTTTTTAAAGAAATAGAAAATGGAGGGTCCTCCTTTGAAATGGCAGCACAAAGGAGTTCCCACATTTTTTAAAAAAAAATTATATATATTTTTTTGTTTTTAAACTTTTTATATTTTAATTTTAAAATATAAGAGATAAAATAGTAATTTGACTAGAGACTGAACGGAAAAATTGACGAAAACTGTCAAGAATGACCTATAGATAAACATTGATCAATATATTATAGATAAACATTGATCAATATATTATATTTTCCATTTACCTACCTAACACTACCGCTGCTATCATAGTTAGTTCTGGCAATGAATTCTCTGAAATCCAAACCTAAAAAAGTAATGATAATTGAGATGCGATTGATATTCAAATCAATAAAATTGTAACGATTAAAATGTATAAATTCTTCTTGTGGAAAAAAAAATGAAAAATGAGTGTAACATCCTGTAAACTTCTACAAATTAAAGTAAGCCACTGAATTATTGTTTTGGAAGAATTACTTGAATATCATTGAAATATTTATTGAATTGTATTAGAAAATTAAAAGATTGTTACTCAATTAACGCTAAAGAAAGAATTTGGTTCTAAATTGACATAACTAAAGTACGGTGACTTAATTGAAAGATAATGCAAAGTATAAGAACTTCTCAGACAGTTTGTTGCCAACTGTACGGTACTCGTCGCGCCACTTGTCACAGTTTGGTTGGAAGAACTCAAAATTTATTAAAAACAACTTAATCATAACTATTATAAATAGGTAAAGAGACCCTCAAGGTTACCTAAACCCTTCCTTGCCTCTTCCTCCACCCTAAAGTAGCAATGTTCGTCCAAATATATCATAGGGTGGAAAACAACCCTAAAAACCCACCAAAACGCATATTTTGTTTTAAAAAGAGTGTCTTATCATATATAGAAGGATGATAGCTTGAAAAATAGTTTTAATTGAGGAATATCAAGGCTTTAATGACATTTGTCTACTTGGGATTATGCTAGGAACCTTTGAGATAAGTAACACATGTCTTGACTCTTCATATTCGAAACTCGTGCCTTCCTGAATTCTCTTTGGTATTCGATAGTACGTAATTGTTTTCTATACTTCTATTGTATTACTTTGACATTTAATACCTAAGTGTGCACACTTATTTTTGGACAAATGATTGTTCCTTACTTTTGAGCATTGCTAGTGGCATTATCTACCCGTATTTAAATTGTATTTGTATTGTTTTATAGTACTATGATCTTGTTGTATGGTCTTGGCCATTTGTACATTTGTATCATATGGCTCCCAGGTGGAGGCTAAACTAGTGATATGTCGGAACTTTGTATCTTTGTACCTTTGTTATTTGTTGATCTTCCTTGCATTGTTTTGCGTGGGCCAATATATGTTATTCACTGAGTACTTTATATTTACCCTCCACTTCTACAATCCTGTAGGTATTAAATTAAAGTTATGTAGCCGGATCGTCCCAAAGGTGGAGGCGATACATGTATGTGATCGAGATTTCGGTATATGACCGATGTTTCATTATGGGTGGCCGCAATAATTTTAATTATCAGACTTGCAACGAAAGCGTCTCAATACCTTTGAATTGTATTTGTAAAGTCCCACCCTCGCTTTTGAATTGAGATACATATTTAAACGATTCCACTATTATTAAAATTGGGGGCGTGACAATGAAGGTTTCTTCCCATTTTATTCTTTAGCATCCCTTCTCGTTTTTTTTACGTCTACGTGTAGCTAAAAAAAGAAGAAAAAACTTCTATTTGTGGTCGTTGGGGACAACTTAAGTGGAGGTCTTACCCTCTCCCAAAAAGAAGAAAATATTGAGGGAAAAGGTGTTGGTATTTAACTAATTGGAAATATGCAACATATTTTTTCTCTCTTTTATTTAAATATTTTAATCTTTTAAAATCTTTTTGTATTTATTTTATTTTATTTTATTTCACGCAATGAGGGTAAATAGTCATTTGGTAAGCATATAAACGTGAAATTGCTAGGTAATTATCCATAGAGACCTTTTGTGCATGTTGTGAAAGGTTGGGGACTTACAACCTTGAAAAAAAAATTAGGAATGAAATTGTTACGTTTTTGTAAAGCTGTGGATCTTTTGCGGAACTCTGCCCAATTTTCTTTTTTTTTTTTTCCGACAGAAACTTACCCAATTGTTTTTTTTTTTTTTTTTGATATTGTATGGGGATTGTATGGGAGGGCAATCGAACCTTGGTGGAGGATATGAGAAATTAACTCGGATGTCATCAGACTACGTAGGTACTGGCAAACTTACCCAATTGTTAATTACACTTTTTTAGATGAATTTTTTTAATTTAAGTAAAAAAATAAAGGGGAATATATTTGTGCTATACAATCAATAATTATACTACTCCCTCCGTCCTACAAAGAAATTTCTCTTTTATTTTTCACATAGATTAAGAAACCATAATTAATATTATTGGAAATGTATAATTTAAGAATATATTTCTTAATATACTCTTTGGTTTAAATAATATTTCACTTTAAATCTTCTTTATTGTTGATTACTATACATATAATAAACATGCTTATTTTAGAAAAGTAAAAAGTTAAATAAGGAAAACGAATATAATTTGGGACGGATAGAATAGGAGAATATCTTTCTAGGACGGAGGGAGTAATATAAATTTGAAATTTTGAAAAATGTGAGTTGTGTATGGTAACTTGTGTTTCGTTGTTAACTGCCAATCGAACTTGAATGAATGCATGGTTTTCAACATATTTATTATTTAAGCTGCAAAGTCCTCACATTTATTGGCAAGCAGTTGGTTTTTGGGAAAGCACAAGGGTATAATAGACAACTTGCTCTTTAATTTTTTTCCCTTCAATTTATTCTTCTTATATCTACTTTATCATTATTATTACTACTATTACATCCGTCATATAAAAATAGTCTGTTATTTATTTTTTGTCTATCTTAAGATATAAGAGCATCCATAATAGTAGTATTAAAATGAGTTTTTAGTGGAGTTGTTAGTTAATAATTCAAAAAACAACTCACAATGGTGGTGTTAAAGGAGTTGTTCCGATCTATTTAATTTAACAAGTTGTTAGTTTTGTTGTTAAAGTTAACAATAAAATTAACATTAGAGGTGGCATTTTATTTTTTTTTATTATTTTAATTTATGGATTGTTGACTTGGACTCCTAGAATAACAAAAATTCTGCACATCAAAGGAACAAAACAAAAATTGAAAGTTTGGGTTGAAGGTTTGGGATGAATTACCAAAAGCAAATCAAAGGCGGACGGTATGCATCTTGCAAAAGAACCACTAAAATTAATGATTGCTATCACAAAACATAGTAGGAAAACAAAATTATTAAGAAATTAACGTCATGAATAGTGAACAAAAGTTGCAACGAAAATGACATTGGCATAAAAATTGAAAAATGCCAGAAGAAGGTTATAGAGAAAGATGGGTTCCTCATTACCAGAAAGCGTGAATTCTCCGTATCTTAAAAAATGTTGCCTCTTAAATTTTTTTTAGGAGGTAGACTATGGCTGAACTTGGAGTTTGCCCTAAAATTTGGGGGGGAAATTTGGGGGAAATGCTCATGGGAAGTATCGATCTGGTTCATAAATTATGGCCCACTTTTTTGACAATTCAATTCATGGTTAAATTTAACACTCTTGGTTAACAACACCAATGTGGCACAAATTAATAGCTAAATTTAAATTGTTTAGGTGTCATTTAACAATCGCTAACAACCCAAGTTTTTGCTTATGCGGGTTGTTAACTTTAGCAATACCATTGTGGATGTTCTAAGTTAATTTATTTTTAAAAATATATATTGTTAAAATATCAATTTTTTAAATGTTCATATTTAATGTGCATAATAATAATAAATAAAATAAAATTATTGAAGTAGAATAATTAATATATGAAAGAGTATAACGGGAAAATGGTCTTAAATTCATTTTTTCCAATACCATTAAATTAAATGATTTTTTCTTTTCTCAATAAATAAATAAATAAATTATTTTTTCTTAGTCTTTGAGAAAATAGGAATCGGGTTATCTTTGCGGGGTGGAGATAGCATGTTTTACTCTTTATGTGCCATATATATTTTTTACTCTTTGTTTTTATTCTGTGTTGATACCCCTCATTGAAATTCTCTCAATTGTATAAAAGAAATAGTGTTAAAAATCTACTCTCTCCGTCTCAATTATATAGTCTAATTTGTTAGTTCATGTAGATTAAAAATTGTATTGGAAATATATGTTTTGTAATCCGTGTTCTTAATTTACTTTCATTTAATGAGTAAAATTTAAAATTGATAGTTTTAATTAAGTATTAAATGTGGGTGAATTAGTAAAATAATAATATAATTTTAAACTTCTTAATAAATAAAGAAAACTATATAATTTGGACAATATAAAAGGGCAACATATGGAGACGGTGGAGTACATTCTTTAAATCGTGTCGTAACGGAAAAAGAAAAAGGAAAAAGTAAACGAGAAGTTCAAATAATCTATCGGACTTGATGTGCCACTGGGCCATCTTTTGCAAGCCCTCTCCAAACTGTGTCTACTTTGTCCATTGTACCAATAGGCCCAAACACACAAGCATTTTATTGCCAGGGCTTAAGCATCAATATAAATACGTACAACAATGAATTACAAAAATAGCATAAAGAAGTTTTGCAATCACAAAAGAGTGACAATATTTATCTCTGTTAAAGCACAACTAGTGCTGGGGGACCCCCAAAACCCCAAATAATACGCCAAGTAGAAAGTGTAAGAACCTATATTTTTTTTGGAGGGGGGAGGGTAAATGATGGGCCAAATTTGGCCCCTCATTTAGTTTTTTCCCCCAACACCCACTCTTCTCCAATCCAATAAAATACTCTTTTTCACCACTCTCACTCCCCTCCCAATCTAATAAATATCTCCACGAGTTTCCCCCCACTTTTTCCCCCTATACATTATTTGAATAAAGTTTTTCCCCTTGGCTTTTTTTCTTCCAACATTAATCTTGCTATTACAGATTGAACTCTACCGATATAGCATGAAATACTAAGACCAACAAAGTGCATGTCATGTCTATGCACTTAAAAGCGATGTCACCGTTAGAAGTTGCAATTTTGTGCAATTCATAACAAATTAATACATCGATACCATGGCCACCGCCACCACTAACATGTTTTCCAGTTGATGTGGGGGTGATTAAATTCAAGCAAGTTGCAAGAGTTATGTGAGTATTTGATGAAGAAGGATATAATTATAATCTTTCTTTAAATTTTTGAACAATGGGGGCTTCAATGTTATGCTTTCAACTTGAGATGGTTGGTTCCGCAAATGTACGTGAAAAATAGACATATATGCCAGTAATTTTGCTAAAATATTAATTTTGACGGAGAAATTATAAATTGAAGTTTGCAATAAAAAGATCTACTTAGCGTGCATCCATACACCCCTGTGGGACGGAGAGGAGTCATGACCGCACTTCCTAAAAGTGTTATAACCATATTGCACTATTACTCATGGAAGTTTTCATTCAAGTGTGTTGTTGGTCCTTTTCAATCCAAGTATTAATCATTCACGTGAAAAGAAATGACAACACGATAACTGACAATAAAATTACCTTAAATATCAGGTAAGTTGAATAGAGAGTCTTCACGGTTTCAATAATTCATCAAAACAAAGATCTTATTGGTTCATGACGGGGCCCACGATGCATGTTACGTCTCGAATTGCAGAATTAATTGAAGTGTGCTGAACTAACTACATTCTTCTATGTTTGAAGCATTTTATCAGGCAAATAGGTGTGTGATGTAATGTGCTTAAGCAAGACATTATCTTCAAAAAGCTCTTCCGATCTCTTAAAAAGGGGGGTTGGTAGAGCATAATCACAAAAGGAAATTAGTTGTTCATGTGAATATGAGAAGTGTGCAACAATATTGGTTTGGGATATTGGCATAAGTGGTCCATAACCTTTACTCATTGTGCACTTTTGTCTTCATTCTTTATTTTGTGCCATACTGGTCACTAACATATGCATTTTGTGCTCAAAAGCTCCTCATCCACCTTATTATTCTTCTTTTCTTTTTTTTCTTCTCGCATTTTCTTTTTCAATTAACTGGCTCAAAGATGGTAATTTCACATCTTCAATATTTTTCAATTTCACATTAATAAATAAAATACTTTAAATTTTAATGGATTATTATTATCTGGTTCATGATAAATTTCCTATATAATTTCCTAAATTATTATTTATTTTCCCATTTAGTCTTTTCTGGCATCGATAAACAAGTAATTACTAACTGAGAACCATGTGATCGATCTTTCTTTTATAGTTCTGGGGTAACTTGAAATCATCACGGTTCCTTCTTATGTTAATCTTGTTTCTTTTCAAAAGATGATATTTCCATATTTCAACTTCAAAAATGGCTTGGATAACACTTTTTTTTTTTTTTTTGCAAAGGATAAAAGAGGAGTTCTTTATAATTCCTCAAACATGGGAATTTACACTATTGATGATAGTTTATATATAATAAATATACATTATATTTTGAGTTCTAGTAAACTTTGAAACTATTGATTCAAAAAAGAAAAAAAGAAAAAGGAAAAACTATTGGGCAATTATATTGACACTACAATTATTTTTTGTTACACCACATTTATTTTATTTGCAAAAGTAACCTGACACAAATAACCCTCAGTATAAATCATTAACCATAAATATGTTTTATGGACACCACATTAATGTTTCCAGCCAATGTTGACATTTTACCAAAGATATCTCCCGCCAGATAATCCTGCCATACACACACTTGACGGAAAATTATTAGGGAAATCTACACACAGTGGGCTCTCTGTATGTGGGGGCCCATGCGTTTGTCCCAATAATATCTGGCTATGTGTATGCAAGGCGGGATAATACTGTTATACATTTGACGGGAGATCATTACTGTGACATTTGTGCCTTGTTTGATGAAGGCTTCACTTTTGTAGAGAAATCTGGAGGCAAATATACTTGGATCAGTTCAAGTTGACAAATAGAGGCAGCGATATAATAGAGGTATAACTGCACTCATATAATAGAGGTATAACTGCTCTCATGAGGTGGTGGTGTTCTATAGCAAATTTTGTGAATCAAAACTAGTGCTTTTATATATCACTGATGTCAAAATAATTGTTGGATTTTTTATTGCAGAACTTGAAATTGGATCTAAATTATGAAGGTTGATCAAGCTGCAAGAATGGAGATGTTGGAGCTTGGGACTCCTGTTTCTTTTCTTTTTCTTTTTCCAACTTCAATTTCACCATGGGATTTTCCGTTGGTTTTTGACTGTGTTAATACCAAAGCATTAGAATTTTTTATCAAACTTGAAAAAATAATTTGCTTCAGTTAGATGAGCGGTTCTTTTATAGAGTATATTGGACACCATGTAAGGTGTCTAATAGAGTATGTGACAGGATTTCATTAGACACACTGGGGGAGTAAAGATTAGGGACCATTTGCACAAAATCCCCATTAGTTTTTAATCAATCACTCAATAAAGAAGTTAGTTTTTAAACTCATAATTATTAATTAAGTTTGAAAATAAAAGTTAACATGTGGTGTTCGTCAGAATAAACACTAAATGTGTGACAAAATAAAATGGCGATAAGTAGATAAAACTTAGTACCGTAATTTTGACTTTGCAAATAATTAGACAATTTCGTCTTCATTCGTTCTTCTATGTTTCATCTTCCATATCCAACATTTCAACTAGTCTCTAGGGTCGTCTCCCTACTAATGGTTTCCATTTATTTTATTATAATTTATGTTCTTATAAAAATCTTGAAGCATTATTAGTATAGTTCTTTGAAACTTGGGTAAAGCTTGCTAAAATTAAGCCAAGAGCCATTATTTGTAGGAAATGCACTATTAACATTCCATCAGGTGAAAAGAACAGTTCCATCATTAATTATATCCCTCCCCCCCCCCTCTCTCTCTCTCTCTCTCTCTCTCTCTCTCTCTGTAGTGAAGAACTATAAATCCGTGCAAATTCAATGTACTATAATTGTACATCGTTCCTTCCCATTATTAATAATTCTAATCAGTTCATAAGTTCAATGTATCAAATATATCAAGAAAAAGAACATAACCCGTATAACATATGATGATGTCATTCTATTAATTTCATAACTCAGTACAATGTAAAAATAGTTGACTTGATGCTAAACTTCAATTTTAGCTTCTAATCCGCCTAAAAAACCAATACTAGATAACTCGAGATGTCATTCCATCGATGGATAAAATGTTTCTTCAACGGTCGACCAAATATCTCGGACGAACATTCCCCATACTTTTCGGTGCGTAGTTGAAAGTCAAAGTCTTAGAGACAAGTCGAGTTGGCCGAGTTGGCAAAACTCAGTATCAACATTCTCCCCCTTATTGTGTTCATCGTTCCAATTATTATTAGTACTAAAATTAACGTTTCTTCTCCCATAATTGACATCACAATTAAACCTACCCTCATGGCCATGGTGATCAATCCCGGACACCGGTCCTGGCAGTTGGCTTCCGCCACGGCCACCACCGGAACTTCCCCATGGAGGCTGCCGGTGGTTGACTCCAGCGTGTGGCTGTACGGCAGAGCTCAATTCCCTGCTTTTCTTGGCCAATGTTCTTTCCAGCTTGTGGGCATTCTGGTGTCCTCCAAGAGCCTGGGAACTGTAGAACTTCCTTCTGCAGAAGTTGCAAGAAAAAACCCGAGGCTCCAAAGGCGGCGGCGATGGAGAAGATGATGAAGAAGAAGAAGAAGAATAAAAAGAAGGGTCAAGTACTAAGCTCAAGTTCAGCTTACTTCTTGCTGAATTAAGGGAAGTATTGGACTCATAATTCATGGCTGTGGAAGTATGAGAGAATTATAAGAAGAGACTCTTACTTACAAGTTGATGTCTTGTGACTGAAGTGGGGGCTTTAGGTTTTAGATCCTAGGTTATATAGATCATAGAAAGACACAGACACACACACACACACGTAACGTGTGTGTATTTATTTAGAGAGAAAGCAAGGTACTGAAAGAAATGTAAGAAACAAGAAAGAATGGGAGTTTAATTAGTTTTATAAAATGGTTTCTTTTGTGTGTGAGAGAGAGAGAGAGAGAGAGAGAGAGAGAGAGAGAGAGAGAGTGTGAATAGGAAGGATTGTCGACTTCATTAATGGCATCCATGGAAAACATTAATTTCTTCAATGCAGTTTTCTTGAAAAGATAATGTGAGTACTCTACATTTATTTTGATAGGGCTTTATCTATGTAACCAAACGCTTTGTATACTCCCACTGTCCTACAAAGGTATATCCTTTTCAAATTTCCACATATTAAGAAAAAATGATTAATGTACTTAGAAAAGTAAAATTAACCCACATAATTCTTATAATACCTTTATTTTCTAATGAAAGGTTGACTAATTTACACATAACTAAGTTGACCATATTATTAGTATGATTAATTCCAAAAACATTAAATAGGGGTATGATAAGAAAACATTTTTAATACACCTCAAAAAACGAAATGAGAATATAATCTAAGACATACAAAAATGGAAAAGAATAATATTTTTTTGAGACAAAGGGAGTAATAATAAAGAGTTTTAAAAAAGCAGACGGAGCCCGTTCAATTAGTCTAAGGGTTGTTATCATGTGTCAATGAAAGGTCGTCATCCCTGATACAAGTGCGTATACAAGTAATTTCTTCTAATTTTGCCAGCCGGTTGCTAACTTTAGAGAATATCGTGACCCATCAATGACTTCTAAGTTGTGGGTTACTTTTCAATCTGCCTATAAGTGCATTCCTCTGATCACGAGAGTTTTCAATAGTAGTTAAGAGTTCAATATTAGGGATGATTTTTTGAAAAGTCATAGCCAACTTTTGAGACTGAATATCCTATTGAACATATGCTTGGTTATCTTTAAAAAAACACGTTTTCTTATTAAAATAACTTTCAACGATCTTATCACTCAAAAAGAACTTCTACTTGAACGGTTGAGCCAAGCTAAAAGCAAATTATTTTCAATAGGCCCTTGGCTCAATATAGCTAAATTGGAAAGCCCTTCTGCAGAAAACAGAGGAGTGCAAGTAAAAGTTATCCAAAAAGATTGTCTATGACATCTTCAGAGCAAAATGCTAATGGAGTGTTTGATTTTCATTATTAATTTGTCTATATCATAATGAGTAAAAGTAAGTGGCGGGACGATAAACATGACTACAATTGAATAGATGCCAAATCAGTGTTCGGTCCATGTGAAAAATTTTTATAATTTTAAAAAATATTTATAACAAACATGGAATTGTTTGCCAAACATGCTATTAATGCCCATCTCTATATCAGAGGGTCGGTTTGTTATGCGAATTGACGTCTGTTTGTTGCGGTAGCTTGATAGTGATGTAAAATCACGTCCCAACGTGAAATTCCTAATTACACATTCGTGTGTTCAGTAAACTCGACTGTTATAAATTGGAAGACACAATTATTATGTTACACATAAGAATGATAGCATGCCCGTGCTTCATGTGTAACAGAGTTGATAAAAACTAAAAAATGACTAATTTTGAGTTCGATCAACATTTGTTTTGTGTTCACAATTTGATATTTTCCAATTAAAGTACAACGTGGAGATGAAGATAAGCCAACTTGACTAGACCAATCACATAAAATTAAGTATCAATATTAGACTCAATTGGAGAAAGAGAATAAAGCTTAGCCACATTCAATGGATTATAATTGATAAAAATGCAATAAGCTCCAAATATGGGGCCTTTCTGCTCATCTATTTATCAAAATTCACATCACACCTTTGGGGAAAAATAAATAAATTTGGTAATTACGTGAAAAGAAACTTTTGTATTGAATCAATTTATGTGGGTAAAATAAACTCTAACTCGAGCCAATGACTTCATTGAGTATAGAGCCACCTAATCGTACAAAATGACCACAGTGATATTTTATTGGCACCTACTATACTCTCTAGCATTAATTGTGTTTGATGCCAACTTAGAGGGTAATCAATTTGACATTAGTATAAAATAGAACTAAATACGTTGATACGTGATTCATTTGATTAGATTTTTATGTCATTTCGCGTGAACTCATGTTACATAAAATTACTATGCATGTTGTAATCTCGTTATTATAAATAATCTAGTCAAACTGATAAAATGTCGAACTTTGTCAAGTTTACTTCTTCCTAAATGAGAGAGATCTAGAAAGAAGTGTAAGATATATATTGAGTGAAAACTCACTTTAATATTCCCCCCCCCCCCCACCAAACACCCAAAAAAAAAAAAAAAGAAAAAAACCTCTTTAGTATTACTTACTTTGACGAGAATGTCTATGTATACTCCCTCCGTCCCACAAAAATATTCTCGTTTCATTTTTCACATAGATTAAGAAAACGTTGTTGGAAATATATAATTTAAGAATATATTTCCTATTATGCTCTTTGATTTATTTAATATTCTACTCTAAATCTTCTTTATTGTTGATTATCATACCTAATAAATAGAGGTATTTTAGAAAACTAGAAAGTTAAATAAGAAAAGAAGATATAATTTGGGAAATATAAAAAAGGAATATGAGAATATCTTTTTGGGATAGAGGGAATAATTTTTAAGATTTGTAAATAAAGATGGGAGATGACTAGAGATAGTAATCAAATCAAATTCACCTAGTTTAACAAGATCGTATAGATGTTTCAAATTTCTTTCAGAAATGTAGATGGAAAATTTAAGAACTATATTGTAGATAGAGAGCATATTTGCCCCCAAAAAAAATTGAAAATTAGAAACCAAAAAGTAACGAATGCAAGGAAAATACTATTTGTAGGTAAACTTTCAAGTAATTTTTTATAAAATGAAGGTAAATTCACAATCTTATTCAAATGTATTGTATGATTGAAGAAAAATAATTTAAAGATAAGACGATAAATTTATCATATTTTATAAAATATTACTTCAATGATTATCTATAAATAGCACGTGTCCCATAAAAGGAAAATTTTCGACATAAAATTTAGATAAATAAATTTGTCCATTCCTTGATAACTAGAATGTTTAAATGAGACAATCTACCTCCTATAAATTAGGCATACCTAAGTGATGATGTATATATATAGCTTCTATTTCCTTTAGCCTAGCAAAGTTGCGTATTAAAATAAGTTGATTTTGACTCATTGGTACTAGTTAGTTATGTTATGCGTTACATTTTACATTGCCTCTTATAAAATTAGCAAAGCTAAAAGTAGCATTTGGAAATTTCTAAGGGACCAATGCCGGGTTCCTTTTGGAGCCTGGTTTCTAATGAGATGCTGTCATGTGGTGTATGTGTCCGGTGATGTGTCAGTCTGTGATTAGAGACCAGACTCTGTAAGAAACCCGGTCTTGTTTTCATAGCTGGACCGGTGGTTGCTCGTATAACATAAAATTGAAACCTTAATGAGCTAAAGTTATCTCAAACGAGCAATTAGAGAAAACTAAAGATGTAAAAATAGATAAAGTTTTGAGTTTTGATCTTATTGTAAAAACCTTAAGTATCCAACCCACGACTGAAAATTAAGTATTGTGACTTGCATGTAAAATTACAAACGAGACAAATTAACCAAAATCGTGTAATATTAAAACACGGAGTCGAAGATAAGTGATGACAAAGCTAGCACATGGGATAGTGTTAGTAAAGTGTGGAAAAGTGAGTAACAGATCCACTACTAGAGGCACTAAAATATTGTACACAGGAAGGAATGGGGTTATTGCATTGGCATAAAATGACATTTATATTGCATGGTAACTGGGAGATCACAACCTTGGTTGTCTGCTTATAATAATTGTACAGAATTTTGCCTTTTTGTCTGTCAATTATGGGCACAACAAATTTCTCAATCCATGTTCAAGGACTTTGCTTCCCTTTAAGAACAGGCATTTATAAGTACACGGTCGATGTGGGATGTATCCTTAACATGTCTTGTAAAAATAATGATTCTTATAAATCATGGAAGTTGATTAATTGATCATTTTGAACTTTACAAGAATAATTGCTGGATTGAACTCCCTTTGATCTCTGAGATCGGAAGAGCGTCGTGTATGAATAATTGTATATATGGATTATGAACAAAAAGTGGATAAAAAGTTTAATAAATAAAATAGAGTGATATATGGCCGCTCATGTGATTACTAATGATTTAAAATTAATATGATAGGTTAAAAAATAATATCTTACTATATGTCAGCTTTAATTATTAAACTTTTTGTATGCCTTTTTGTCTAAATAGCACAACTCATGTTGAATTCATCAATTTAACAGAGTTTATATGTTAATAGTGGACACAAATATTTGGTCATGACTGTCAACATGACAAAAAAAATTTTGATAGTATAAGAGTACCTACTTTATTATGTGTCCAAATCAAGAATACTGAATACAAATGTAGATTTAGGGGGCTTTATTTGTAACTTAATTTGAACACCTAAATATACATGTGTGTTCTTAATTGACTAAGAGCACCAAATGAAGTACTAGAAATTTTTCCAAACACATGACAATGTAATGCCTGCACGTAGTCTAGTCAAAACACGTTTGTCCATAATAGTTGACTTGGTATGGTCCAAATCAGTGATGAATAAAATTTTTTTACACTATAGGTGGTATATGATTCACTAGTTTCGATTTCCCAGCATGGCCGGAGATCATTTTCATATAATTCACATTCATTTTGAAATGCGTCAACTTTGTTGAAACTTAAAAGTTGTAACATCCCGCAAAATTTTAAAGCAAGTATATCGTTATTTTGATAATGATTAAATAATTGCTGGAATTGTATTGTAAAATTAGCGGGGCGTGATAATAATGGTATCAAAGCAACGTTCCAGGGGCACTACATGCATAATCTACTCCGAGTGAAGCATCAACCAACCGGCTTGCAAGTAAGTTGTTAGTTAAGATTCATAAATAATGGGTACACCTTTTTAGTAAGGGTTATGTTCATTGAATTTATGGTAAATAAGAAGGTGGGAGTTAAGTGAGATTCCTTATAATATTGGTGTTGATGTAATTTTTAAAAGATGCTATATGACTTCTACTTATACTAGATGACATTTTGAAACTAAAATAATTGCAAAAGAAATGAGAATGGAAAAGAAGAAAATGAGAAGAATTGATAGCTTTTACTTTAGTTCTAAACATCAAGCTAACTTTAAAAGATAGCATATAACTCTTATTTATATTTGGTGGTATTTTAGAATTGAAAATAATTGCACAAAAAAAAAAAATTCTGGCTGTGCGAGCGCACCGTGGAACGGTGCAGCCTCACAGGCCACTCTGCACAGGGCAGAGTGCTCGGTGCGAGGGCACCGCGGCCCAGCCCGTCCTGGGCGGGCACACCGCCTTAGGAATTTTTTAAAAGAAAAATTTGCGACCAAGTCCTTGATCTTCTAGATTTCGTTTAAATCAATCCCAGCCAAATTTTTTATGAAAAATTGAAGTTTAAGCCCCTGAGCTCTTTGATTTCATCTATATTGATCCGAAAATTTATTTTATGCTATGTTAAGCCTCGAACTTTATTTCTTTTGCCTGGGTGACCTTTATTTTCATTAAAATGATTTCTTTTGTCCATTTTGCATCCAAATTTCACCCGGCCTTTAATATTTTCTTACTTAAACATGACTTTTGAATTTTTACACTAATCTTGTTATTGACTCCTGAATTTCTTTGGCCTTTGACTGTGCAGATCGGAAGAGCATACCAGTACACCGACCAAACTTTGAATTTCATCATAATTGTTGAAATTTGCCCATTCTTGATCAACTCCTCAAGGTATAATATTGGGGCAAATAAAGGAATAAATAGAAGACTATTTTATAAGTTTCGCTTATCGATGTATACCCAAGAGAATTAATAAAGGTAATCGTTAAGAATTTGATTATGAATTAATATGTGGTGACAAATGTTGAGCCATGAATTAAACTCATTGACAATTAAAAAATTAACTCAAGTAAATGTAATGATTGATGAAATTATTTTGGACTAATAAATTGAGTGATCCTAGAAATATTGACATTCACCGAATTTAGTCAAGAACATTGATGAATTTGAGTTGTAATTTTGATCTCTTGATTTGATATTTAGAAAGTAAATGTGCGAATTCAATCTCCCAACTTCCTTCGAATTATTGTTTGACTAATGATTTTTATTGATTACTAAATACTCAAAGGCAAACTATAAGCTTGCCTAAACTCGAAGTATGGAAGATTGCTCATTATATATCCTTTGATTTGATCAATCTCCTCTTTCATTGTTATGTCCCGATAAATCTTTGCACACCTTTCAATGTATATTGAAACACTTGCTTTTGTTTTGCCGAATCTGATTTCTTTTGAATGTAATTAGGCCCCCTAAGTTGTTAAGAATCGCCATCCATGACACGATTCATTGAACTATTGAGAAACTCTTGAAGATAATATATTTTCAGTTTCTGCTTAGAAAAAAATTAATTAAATTACACTCTTTGAAAATCTATTTCAAGGTGAATTGTTTGAATCACTTGTTTCTATTTGCTAGATCCAATACCCGTTTTGTATTTATTGTCTAAAAATTTTATTTCCTTGGATGTAATACTCTTGGCTATACTTGATTAACATCATTTCTTCTCCCTACGTATGCTCAACCCATTGCACTTTATTCATCCACAATAATCTCATTGCTTCGTATTTGAGTTTGAGAATATTTTCTTTGCTCGATACTAATAATCCGACCTTGGAAGTTCTCTTTGATGAAAAATGGAAACCCTTGATAAGACCTTCTTACGATATATGAATTGACATTGGTTCTTTGGTTCCTTGTAAACTTGAAGTTTGGGAAAAAAAAAGTTTGTTCCTCTCCCTTTATGCTTTCTTTTTCTTGTTCTTATCTATTTTTGATTGTCCTTAATTGTCGACTTGAAATGTTGGAATCCCCTTTGGCTTCACTATTGTTCTTATTGTCTTTTCTTGGTTATATGCTATTGTTCAATGTTTTGCTGTTACCATTAAGTTGAACCCCCGAAATCATTTGATTATTGCCTATCGACCGTGATTTTGGAAACCCGTAATTGTTGACAAGGACTTCATATTTCTACCTCTGCTCCCCTCAACTTGGTTTGATTTCTAGAGATATTAATTTTTTTTGAAATTCTTAATTAGTTGTTATTTTCCTTATTAACTTTGCTCATACCAATGACCCTATATTTTGTTAATTAAAACTTCTTTGACATGTGAAACGATATTAGTATCTTGGAAAGAGTTTGAGAGTTGGGGAGAATTTGTTTCTCTTCCCACCACTCTTGCTCTCACGTACCTTGATTATCTTTGATTGCCTATCTCGGACATTCTCTTTGGCCCCTATTGTTTTTAGTGCCCCTTTGTTGCTTACTACATGATTTCGTTTAATGTATTTTGTTACCATTTCGATTGAGCTCCCAAAATTATTTGGTTATTACCTATTGACAATGGTCCTCCTTGGAATCTAGAAAACCTTAATCACTTGACAACGAACTCATATTAAATTGACCTTATGTTTCTATTTGCTTCCCTTCAACCTTGTTTAACCTCTTGGAACATCAATCCTTTTAAGGATTTTATTATTTTTTATTTTTCCAACTCTTCTCATGCCAACATTGCTTTGTCAAAACTGATCGGTTTTTCCCTTCTTGCCTTGTTCAGTCATTGCACTCTGATTTGAAGCTCAAAATAAAATTTTGACGTTTGCCTTAACGAAACAAAGTATCGAACACTAGCTTGAAATAGTTTCAGGGAATCAAACTTTGTTAATTACCATTGGTAAATAACCAAATGGGTAGTCCTAACCCATTTTGAATAAAGTTTGAATAAAATTTTAGATAATTAGATTGTTAACATTTTGAATGTCTGCTCAACCTGAATTTGAACTTACGGTATAACTGGGTTAAGAAGGGGAAAATAAATTTGATTTTAAACTTTGACATTGAAGATGGATGGAAAACTTGTGCATGAAAAAGGAGTTAGTTACACGAGCATAGTCCAAGAAATAAGAGTATGTAGTGGAAGCAATTCATTGAAAGTGAAGACGATCCAGTTACGTACTATGAAAATAATAATTATCACCACAATACTTAGTGAATTTCGAGGACGAAATTCATTTAAGGGGGATAGATTGTAACATCCCGCAAAATTTGAAGGCAAGTATATCGTTACTTTGATAATGATTAAATAATTGCTAGAATTGTATTGTAAAATTAGCGGGGCATGACAGTTGCTCTTTAATGCTAAATATTATCTTGAAAGCGGAAAAATTTCTTGTGCTGCAAAAGTACTCAACACTCAGTGGTCAGTACTTTTCACAAATAAAAGTTATTAGTACTCTTCACAAATAAAAGTTATTGGTAATTTCTGACCACGGTTGCCCACCATTAGAATATTAGCTAGGGTAGTGATAAAATATTCGCGGTAACATTTTATCAACCACTAATTAGAAAAAATGGTGATAACATAAGGAATTTACTGGAAAGATGAAAAAGATGATTGGCACGTTAAACTTTTTAACTCGGTACGTAATAATGCACTTTTGCAAAATTTGAGTTACGTACACAGAAAAAAGCTCGGAAAAAACATACCAAGATTATTTATTTGTATGTATGTGCGTGAATATATATATATATATTTTTCTTTCTTAGTTAATTATTTAATACTATCTAATTTCTTTTAGCTTAAATCGTCAAATGTATCATCATTGTTATCGAAACAAAATCTATCCAGACATAGATGTCCCCATGCTTTGGAACCTTAGACAAAATGACAAATACTGAGGACCTTTTTTTTTTTTTTCTGTACAAGGTGGAATGCATTAGTAATTATTACATAGCAGTAAAAAGAGATGGCAGACAGAATAATATACAGCACAAGTTGACTCTACAAATTTAACCCATCGGGGAAGCATGCATAATAATACATTGTCAACGCTCCACCAATTTCTATGGTGTAGCGGGGCCATGCATCTCGATCAAATTTCAGAACCATTATTATTATTATTATTTTTTGGCCTTTCTATTTGAATCCATAAATATATTTTCCTTATAATATTGTTTCACAAAAGTTCAAACTAGGAGTTAACTATGGAGGCTTGTTTTAGTGATAAATTCACATTCTTATTGGTTCATTTAGATACTTGTATTCAAGTCGTACGTTATTTCACACTCTTACAAGATCCCCACCTTGATTTAGGGGCGGAAAATTTTGTAGTTTATAAAGTTTTTAAATCTTCTTGAATCAAAATAGACAATTTTTTATAGAGTCTTGTTATGACTTTATCCGATGAGTTGGAGGTAGGCCCGATAAGTGACACCCAATAATAAAGGGTGAGTAACTTTTCTTTATTAGTTCATTGAGAAAGTATGACTAACGGATAATTTTCATTATTTAAGATGCTATCTTGATAGCACTTGAAAATTTTCATTATTTAGGCGTAGTTATATTTTGGTCACTCAAACATTTTTATTCTTATTTTATTTATATATATATATTTTTTTTTTTGAATCTCTAATTTATAATTTGAAGGGTAAATTTCACAAAAAGTGTTTAACCTTTCTAAAATGTAGTAATTCTATTCCTAACTTTTTTTCAACATCTTGAGTCATTAATCATTTAAAAATTCTCGCAAAAGGTCTTATTGACATAGTCTATCCATTTTGACAGTTAAAAGGAAAAAAAAAATGATAGTTTACCCCTTAGATTAAAATTAAAAAAATAAAGAAAAATTTCTTTTAAATAAAGAAAAAAATAATAAAAAATATTTTATCCCCCCCCCTCTCCTTAGGATGGCTACATCGAACTCACAGTTGCATTCTGACAAATGATCAATAATATATTTTATAAGAAGAGTAATTCTAGAGAGACATGTAAAAGTGACATTAATAGGTGACATTCTTATATGGCACACATTCATTGGGTGATGATTACATAACTACTTTTTCATCATCCAATACAAGTGTGCCACATAAGAATGTCAAATAGTAACATATATTTTTCATGTCTCCCTAGAATTTTTGTTATAAGAAATAAGAGCATCCTCAAGTGAAGGAAAATCCTAGTTGCAACATTCGTACTCGCCGAGCAGTACAAGAAAACTGCTGATTACCGACGGCCGTGGTACATCCGTCGATAATGTTGATCAGCGATGGCCAGGGGCCGTCAGTAATGGCCTTGTTAGTTATTACCGACGGACTTTAACTAACCATCGGTAATCACCGACGACCACATATGTGTAATATTTGAAAATAAATAAAAAATCAGATTTTTTAATCACAAACCCAATTAACCGACCAGGCTCGAACCAACGATGAATCGGTGTTAACCCAAGCCCACCCGTGCACCGACTGGTCCCGAACCGAACACACAACCTGCACCATGCCCTCTCTCGCGACCCAACCCACCTGCCAGCCCGCGCGAGAACTTGACCAGCCCTCGAGACCCACGCCGCGTTTTACTAATACCTGGAGTGTAATTTGATGGAGTTGGGGATTCGATCCCTCAACCTGGTGGCTAGGGAGTAATATATATCTATATTATATTTAACATATAATTATGTAGTCTTTGCAATTTAGAAAATAATTAAAATATTGTGCATATATGATATATATATATTTATTTATTTATTTATTTTGTAATATATTTGATATGCTTTTTTTTATACTCTCCATTATTTGTTGTACTATCATTATCTTGGGAAATGAGAAACACCTCTGTACCTGATGATCACACTTCTATAGGCATCCGTTGATTAGTAGTGGTTAGGCTGAGAATTAATCTAGTAATAGCAAGAACGATGAATTGAGAAGTGGTTTGGTAGGTTGTATTGACAGTCAATTCTTCTCTTGTATTTTACTTCATGTCTTATGTTGGGAAAAAATGGGGCCTGTTTGATTGTAAACGTGGAAGGTGTATGAAAATAAAATATTTTTCAAGTAATTGAATTTCTCATAGTTTACTTTCCTGACAAAATGTCAGTTACAAGTGTTTGATTGGCTTTATTTTTCACCTAAAAATTATTGTTGTTTTTCATATTTTAGTGTTTGATGGCCATTATTTTTCATGAAAATATTCTTTTTTTTTTAACTTTTTTTGCTAGAAAGCCATTATTACTTTTTTAAAAATAAAAATTATCAATTTATCTACACAATTTGTAATTTTTCTTGTGAAAATTAATTATACATACATCGTTAATGTATCTTTTCATTTGCCAAAACTACATGAACACCAATTTTAACTTCAACAGGTGTTTACATTTGGGATGAAATCAAACCTCGATGGAAGAAAAGAAAAGAAGATTACTAACGTACAATAGATGTTTATAACAAAAGAAATTGTACAAACTTGGGTGAGTGATTTTATAAATTGGGAAATGGCTGTAAAATCTTATATTCCTTAACACTGGCAAATAAACGACATGTAACATGAAAAAATATAATGGTAAAATTATAGACCGCGAAGGAAAAAAATGCAACTTACTAGATAACTAGTAGCTGCATACTCTGCATTCTAATTAAAAAAAAAAAATTGTAACTATTTTTTAAATTATAATGTAGTCCAATATTTTAGAAAATATGAAATCCAATTCTCTGGAAAACCAATTACCTAAACCCCATAAGGAAAATATTTTTCTTGTTTTTCTAGAAAATATA
Source organism: Nyctanthes arbor-tristis (assembly GCA_963692815.1). Lineage (NCBI taxonomy): Eukaryota > Viridiplantae > Streptophyta > Magnoliopsida > Lamiales > Oleaceae > Nyctanthes > Nyctanthes arbor-tristis. The sequence goes on along the minus strand of CAVNYN010290576.1, from coordinate 61,176 downwards.
GTTTTGTGATCAAAAGTGAGAAAATGTTTTTCACTGAAAAAGGTCATTCAAACAATATAAAAGTAGAAATTTAAGTGAAAAATTAGTATTTACACTTACACATGCAAAATTAAGACAATCAAACACTCTTAAAAACTGAAGATCTCAGTACTCTTGACCGTTAAGATTAGATAAGTTGATGTAAGGGTCCTAATTAATCAATTTATTAGGTTATTGTATCTATTTATTAGTTCTTAGGATTATGAACTTAATATTTTAGGAGTACCTCAAATATCTTCCTTATGCTGATTATTGCACTTATGAGATTTGTTCAATGTTAAATATTGTTCAAAGAATGATTCCGCTTTCATACAAAATGTGTACACAAGATTTCACATAACGCATGAGTCTTATGTGATTGTCTTTGATTTCAAGGAATGTGATGCGTGATAAAATAAAATCTTACCAAATTTGTTAAGTGAAAAATATTGTCTAAGTTTTTTGTGTATACACTTGGTCTGATAATATTCATGTTAGCACACCTTAAATAATGGTTCGATTCCTCTCCTGTCTACTTATAATTAAATAATAATAATAAAAAAAGTGATTCATCTTAAATAATAATAATAATAATAATAATAATAATAATAATAATAATAATAATAATAGGAAGTGTTTCACCCTCAATTGGCCCAAAAAAGAGAATGTACATCTATCCTCAAACCTTTCTTCTCCATCTTTTACTCCATTACTCCTTCAATCCATCACCCTTTCAATCCACTTCAGATCACTTTTTCTTTTCAATCCTTGACAACCTACAGTTGGATTCACCGCGGAGAAGCAGCAATATACTAGTAGTAGTAGTAGTACTAATAATAATTCTTGCTTATAAGCTATATTAATCATAATTTTAATTTTATAACACGATTAATTAGTTGGTATATTTCTTCCTTCCAAACGTGCCTTTACCAGTATTAGGTGCCGCTAAATAATAATAATAATAATAATAATAATAATAATAAAGTGATTCATCTTAAAAAATAATAATAATTACTGATCGTAAGGACGTGTTTCACCTTTAACTGGCCCAAAAAAGAGAATGCATATCTGTCCTCAAACCTTTCTTCTCCATCTTCTCTTCCATTACTCCTTCAACCCATTGCCCTTTCAATCCTGTCCAAATCACTTTTTCTTTTCAATCTTTGAAAACCTATAATCGGATTCACCATGAAAAAGCAGTGATATACTAGTAATAATAATAATAATAATAATAATAATAATAGTTGTCTATAAGCTATATTAATCATAATTCTAATCTCATAACATAAGTGATTAGTTTGTATATTTCCTCCTTCCAAACGTGCCTTTACCAGTATTGGGTGCCGTGTGGTAAAAACCCGCGTTTCTTCCTTTCTAGAGACAAAAATGAAAGTTGAATAAAAAATCGCTATATTTACTACTGCGGGGTCGCCACCAGTCGCCGTTGTCTTCCGCCACCTCCTCCCCGACCCCCACCGCTATCCCCTTCTAGATACACTCCAGATCCGAATTCTCACCGCACAATGTCACACAGCGATACAGTTCCCTTACATTCCACCTCCCAATCGGACATCGACGAGATCGAGAATCTCATCAACTCCCACCCCACATCCGTCCTCCCCGCCCGCCCCCCGTCGCCACCACGCGCCTCCATCCCTGTTTCCTCTGCCCCAATTCCGCCACCAGCATTTGTTTCCTCCAATCTTCCCCAACCGACCAATCCCAAGCTAACGCCTGTCCCCTCAGTCCCCTCTGTTCCTAAACCTCCCCTCCCGCCGCCGCGCACTACCGGATCGGGTGGCAGTGTTTCCGCATCCGGGTTCGGATCACCTCCTAACACGCTGACGGAACCCGTATGGGATACTGTGAAGCGGGATCTGTCAAGGATCGTTAGCAATTTGAAGCTGGTTGTTTTCCCCAATCCTTTTAGGGAGGATCCTGGAAAGGCTTTGAGGGATTGGGATCTCTGGGGGCCTTTCTTCTTCATTGTTTTCCTTGGCCTCACTCTCTCATGGTCCGCCTCCGTTAAAAAGGTGCTAATTAGCCACCTACGTGGTCATTGTTATAATTTTGCGATTTTCGGTTGACTTGCTTATGTTTCTTATATATATCGGGCTGACAATGTATATACATGATGCCGGTGGTTGTTTCGTGTATGGATAGTGAGGTAAATCCTTACAACTTAGTCGTTGAAGATTTTTTTTTTGATCCGTGGTCGTTGAAGATAATTGGAGATGATTCAACAACATGGACTTACTCTAATTTTTTCATAAAGTGACTGTGTATGGTAGGATTGTAGGAATGCGTGCAGTTATATGTCAGCATTGGTGTAATTTTGAGATGTGGTGGCAAAACAACATTTAACCGATCTTATTCTCACTAAAATCGTGGTCAGTGGGATACGTTTTACTCAGATCTATTGAGTAATCTAAAGAATTGGACACTAGCGGGACTTTTGTGTAATTGGGCTAATCTTGTTTTATCTTACCCCCTCCGCCTTGGTCTACTGAAATTGGTAATATTAGTTTATGCCAAAGAAGTTTATTTCTATGGTGAAATTTTTTAAATCAACAGTAACTGATGTGACTACTAGTTGATTTGTGAATCCTCAAAACTAAAGAGGTGATTGACCACAGAGGACAAAAAATAAAAATAGTTACTGGCAGGAGCTAGACAGATCATATAATATAATTTACTATGATCAGTGTATGGTATAGTGTTTTATTGTGCACTTTTCTTTGTATGGGCTATGTCATGGCTACTTAGCTGCTTACCTTTCATCCATTCTTTTGACAACTGCTGTTTTTTTATTTGACCTAGTCTAGGAAAATAAAAGGCTTTACAACTTTGAGATCTTGCCCTTTTTACTTGTACTAGGCATTTACATTTGAATGTGTGTGCAGGCTTAACTTTATTGGCTTGGTTTGCAATTGTAATGATTACAAATTCCTTCTTAACTTATTCGGTTGTTGGGTGTTGCTAGTGGTTGATATTATTATATCATACACGTACTGATGTTTATCTGGCATTATATGGCCACTGTTGATTAACTTAGTTGTGTTTTCTCTTTTATAACATTTTTATTTAAATGGCTGAATGATTCCATTGATATCTTAGTGAAATAGGTGTAAATAAATTTGTTCTTTCATCATGAGTCATGACTGATTTGCTATAGGTTAGTCAAAAGAGTTCTCATTTGTTGGTCATGACTCATGCCTGTGAAATGCAGTCAAATTCAGTTCCTGTTAGCATGAACCTCACGGTACTCAAGAACCTTCCGCGGTAATCAATAATTTAGGCATACAATGGTAATACACTTGTAATTCTTGTTTTCTCATTATTATTCTACAAGCTAAAGTGGAGCTTGTCTGATGAGGGTTTTCCAGTCACATGTTCTATTTTGTCAGTAAGAGCACTTCTAGTGTGCAGGGAAAACCCAAATCTGTTTTCCTCACCATGCCAAATAGTGTTGGGTAGGAAAACTCTTTTTTTTGGGGGAAATTTTGGCCCCTCATTTACCCATTTATCCCTTCTTTTCCCTTTTACCTTTTTCCCCTAACTCCCCCACCCCATACACACGCACACACTATTTATAATGTCTAGGAACATGAGCTTCTGTTACGCATCCAATTCTATAGTTTTTCCCCCTCAATTAGTTGGTTTTGGCTTCTTCTAAATCATTGTTTTACGACAAATTGACTTATTAGTGATAGTAATATGTTGCTCCTTGGCTTCTTCTTGTTAATTTTGTTTTAACTGCGATAGTTGGAGAGAATACTCACTGCTTGACTTTCGTTATTATTCATAGCTGGTGTTATTATTCATAGCTGGTTCCTATCTTGGTTGTTATGCATATGACTTTTTAAAGCTGAGAGTGGCTCTTAGCTATATAACCATTAGTCTGTCTTGTCTGACACTCAGTACTTGCTCAAATGGTGGTTGTAAATAAGAAAAGAGGGTTTATTTGCAGTTTTTTTGTTCTTCATTATTATTGTTGTTGTTGTTGTTGTTGTTGTTGTCCTTTCGGGGGTCTCAACTCCCCAAGGGAAAAGGCTTCACAGCTCAAACAGTTCAGAAGCGATTATATTCTGATTGTACAAACTAGTCAAATCAAAATTTTAATTATATATATATATATATATCAGAGCTGAGCCTACGCTTGAAAGTTTGCTGAATGCTTATGAAATGTTACTTTATGCTCACACAGTCACACTTTTTGGTGTTGGATATTGATCGCATACCTTCGGCACACTCTGGGCTAAAATCCTCAAGCTTTGAGGAAAACTTTCTGCGTATTTCAGTCAATAATATACACTGATGCTTCTGAAAGCTTTATTTTTTCTTTTTTCTTTTTTTATATGGGATTCCTGGCTGCAGGGGTGAAAATGTTAATTATTTAATTTTAGAGCTTGTTTGATTCTCATTATTTGTCCCAATTTGTAGAAATTATAATGAGGAGCGAGGTAGAATGTGTATTAGAAATGTAAAAAAAGTTGGGAACAAAAGAAGTGATGCAAAAATGTCGAGCAATAATTTATGTGATTCGGTGAATAGAAAATGAAATAGTATGTACAGTCCAGCCA
>CAVNYN010290576.1:0-56555 GCA_963692815.1 Nyctanthes arbor-tristis | reverse complement strand
GGGAAAAGGCTTCACAGCTCAAACAGTTCAGAAGCGATTATATTCTGATTGTACAAACTAGTCAAATCAAAATTTTAATTATATATATATATATATATCAGAGCTGAGCCTACGCTTGAAAGTTTGCTGAATGCTTATGAAATGTTACTTTATGCTCACACAGTCACACTTTTTGGTGTTGGATATTGATCGCATACCTTCGGCACACTCTGGGCTAAAATCCTCAAGCTTTGAGGAAAACTTTCTGCGTATTTCAGTCAATAATATACACTGATGCTTCTGAAAGCTTTATTTTTTCTTTTTTCTTTTTTTATATGGGATTCCTGGCTGCAGGGGTGAAAATGTTAATTATTTAATTTTAGAGCTTGTTTGATTCTCATTATTTGTCCCAATTTGTAGAAATTATAATGAGGAGCGAGGTAGAATGTGTATTAGAAATGTAAAAAAGGTTTGAAATATGTGGTTGTAATTGAGCAGTTGTCAAATCAAAAGTCAAATCAATGGTAGGTAAAATTATAAATGGGGAGAATAATGAGAATCAAACGAGCTCTTACTGTGAAATTGGTGGGTCATGTTTATGCTCGTTCTTGCCTATTATGTGAACACGTGAAAATTGTGAAGTTGGTCATACCTAACAGCCGTTTTCTGCTTCTGTATCCAGTCTGAAGTTTTTGCTGTTGCGTTTGCACTGCTGGCAGCCGGTGCTGTAATTCTGACCTTGAATGTGTTGCTATTGGTAATCTCTCTCTCTAAAATGCTGGCGCACACATGATCCAACTTCCATAGACATGGGAACAATTGACTAGAACTAATATTTTCTTCTATCGATTTAATAAATTCTATAATGCTAAATGATTTCTACAAGTTAGACATGTGAAATTCCTCTTACCATTTTGCTAAAGATCTAAACTTTGAATATCTGTAACCCGGGAAGTTTTTTTGGTGTTGGGTTAATAACCATTTTATGTTCTTTCAGGGAGGCCACATCATCTTCTTCCAGAGCCTGAGTCTTCTAGGTTACTGTCTATTCCCTCTCGATGTTGGTGCCTTAATTTGCATGTTGAAAGACAATGTGATCATCAAAGTGGTTGTGGTTGCTGTGACATTAGCTTGGAGCTCATGGGCTGCATATCCATTCATGAGTACTGCAGTTAACCCAAGAAGGAAAGCGCTTGCACTTTATCCTGTCTTACTTATGTACGTATCCGTTGGTTTTCTTATTATAGCCATAGACTGATGCAACAATGATATGTATGGCTGATATAGGGCCACTTCATTAAGCGATCAAGCATTTCAGAAAACCAAAGAAATTTGATATAGTTTTCATTTTGATTCCAATTGAATTTTGATCAAACATTTCTTTTGATATGGAGTTTCAACTGAACTGCGTGTAATACTTGTAAATAACTTTTTGAGTATAAATCTGTGTTCATGCATTAATAAACTATTGGTTGGTAGTCTATAATTGTCTTTTCATTTTTACCTTCATCCAAAGTTTACTGGTTGGTGCATACTCTTACTGATGCCTCTTAATTCTCTGCTTCTTGATGCTATTAGCAGCCTACATTTTCCCTGGGCTTTCAATTTCTCCTTGACTTGTGTTTTGAAAATTACTTCATTTCTAAGTACTTTGAAGTGTAGGTAACGTGCTTGGCAGGATAATCGACTCTATTTGTGGATGAACTTGTAGTGTTCTGTCTAATCATACTTGTGCGTATACGGGTTACAACGTTGTGACGAGTGTCTATCATATGGGTTATATTTCTTTTTCTTTATATGGTTTTAAACTGTGGCTTTGGAGATGAAAAGAAGAGAAGGCGGGAAGGCATTGTGAGGCTGTAGTCACCATCTCTGTCAAATAATAGAGGATCCTTAAGTTGGACACGTTTGGCTCTGGGGTCAGAAGTCAGAAATTTTGTGATAATTGTGAGTTTTGACATTCCTTTTTTTGCCTTCTATCGGTTTCATATCGTACGGTCATGCTGAAACACTGCGTTTGCCTGTGTGGTGGGGGAGAGTAGAGGGAGACAGCAGAGAGGCTAGGGTGTTAAACGATTTGGACCAAATGGCACTGGATTCTGCATTGGCGTACAGAGCATGGGGTCCTGTGCTGGCACGCTGGTACCAGCACTACCCACTGACTTGGCCCTGTCTCGTCAAATTCACTTGCCACAAAGTGAGGAGTCCTGCTCTTAAGGATTCTTGTGGTTCTGAGCTAGAGCTAGGAATGGAGATCTTTCACTCCTTCCCCACATTTTGCTCCTCTGCTGACTAGTGCTTATCCCTTTTACTAGGGAGCCATATAGGGCTCAAGCTTGACTACCAATAAAGAAAAGTCATGTGTATGAAATCACATGTGGTTTCACGATGTAGTTGGCTTTTAATTAGTAGTCGGGCTCTATACACGGAGTCTGATTTGACTCCATAGAAAGTATAAGATGGACGGATGGTTTTAGGAACAGGAAGCTATTGTTCTTTGATAATTAATGCCTGATTTCAGAACAAGCAGTAAATGTGTCTCTCAGTTGATGACTTCTTTGGGGTGATTTTTTGATGCCAAGTCAGGGAACGATCATGAGAGACCATTTGAATTTTGAAGGTGAAATTCAACATTTTCATCCTTCTAACTAAACAGGTTTAGTCCTCTTAATCTTGGATCTACTTATGAAGTCATTAAATTTTGGAATGAGATGGAAGAGAATAGTCAATTAATTAATGTGGTAAAAGAATAATTCTTCCTTTGCATAAATAGTTAAACGTAAACTTTTACACACAAAATTTGGGCCTTTGGATTGAGAGGGGATGTTTAAATGATGTAATAATGTGTGAAAGATAAGGGTATAATTAGCCAAATAAGGTGCTTTCAATACACCTTTTGAAAAATCAGCTACCAATTTGCAACTTTGAGAAAATCAATACCCATCCCACCCAACCAATCCACACAGAGATCCATCGTCTCCACCCCCCTCTCTCTCTCTCTCTGTGGCACCGCCTCAGCCGCTGCATCTGGGACGTCCTTCCACCACCGTCGTCATCAGTACACTGGTTGATTCCTCGTCTTTCAATTCTGCCTCTCTCCATCCTCCTGCACTACCTCCAACAACCGTGCGTCGCCGTGAAGAAATAGGCAGGCAGCAAATAGCTCCCATAAATTCAGATCTTCGAGTCCAATCTCGCACCAGATCGTGTAGTCATCTCTCTTCACATTCTCTCTTTCTCTCTTCGACTTTCGCCATTAACTCTGGCGATATCATCAAAACCCTAACCCTTTTTCATCATCGCACCATCACAAACCGACATTTAGGGTTTTGATCTGAAATTTGTTGGGATGTTTGTAGCGTTAGCTTCTTATCTTAAAATTGTTTTAATGTTTGTGGTGATTTGAAAACTGTTTTTAGATATTTGTGGCCATCTGAAATTTGTGATGCTTGCTTTGTTAAAGTTCCGGCAATGAGAAATATTTATGGTTGTTGTCTTTGTGACTGACGAGAACTCGTCTGATTGTGACACGTTGGAGTTGTTTGTGTTAGAATTTAGGTAATAAGAGAGATTTGTGGTTGTAGTGGTGATGTCCTTGTGAGTAGTGACCGACGAGTCACAACTTGCCGGAGTGATTATGACTTTGCTGGGGTGACAGGCTGCCGAATTTGTGACTGTGACAGTGAGTTGTGACTCAATGGAGATGAATTGTGGCTCGTCGATGACGGGTCACACTGTGTTAGTCACACACTTGCGGTTACGATAGACCACCTGAATTTTCCAAACATTACAACATGATCCTGATTTTTGTAAAGTGTGACATGTTTGTATTTTTCAATAAACTTCAAATATAAGACCTTGTTAGGTGTGACTCTGTAAAAAATCATCAAAGTGCATATAAATGTAGAAAAAAAAAAAAAGAAAATTTCTCGAGTGGTTGGAGAATTTAATAAATTTAATTAATGATAATAATAATTAGTACTAGTACGTAGCTGAGCCAATATACAGCGACGTTTAGATCTTTTCGCAAAATCCAACATCATTAAAGATTTTGTATCAGACTTTTCTTCAGACAGGCTAAAGAGGATATCTGCACACAACCCATCATAACAAACCTACAACTTAACTAGCTTGTCCTTTAGACACGCCAGCCACATATATTAGCTTCTTTCAACGCATTTATCTTGCGTTTTTTATGTGTGTGTATATATATATACACACACACGTATGGTTTGACTATGAAACATCACTTTTTTGTTACGGAGCTCAAACTGCTACGTAGTTACATAACATTAGAGTTGGGGGATTGAGGTGTTATGTAGTCACGTGGCAGTTTGAGCTCTGTAAGCGGAGAGATGATGTTTCTTTAGAAAATTTCATATGCATACTTCGCCATATGTGAAAAGAAATAGGTGAAAAGAATTTATAGTATCATATGTGAAAAGAAATAGGTGGATTTAACTCCATTGGACGTATCGTCCCAAAAGCGAGGCCGGCTCGTTTAGGCTAATGATAAAAGATGAAAGTCATATATCATCATAATATACCACTATAGTTTAGTACTAGCAGGTGGTATTTAAAAATTTTCAGTCATCATAAAAACAAAATAATAATAATAATAATAAATAACACAATTTTTAGAAACCCATTCTGCTTTGGGAGATTTTCTCTACTGCACCAAGCAAAGCAACTGAATCTGAAGCAGCAAAACCAGGGAGAATCAGCTCTGAACAATAAAAACACAGAAACCAAATTCTGCTCTTTAATTATTTGTGCACTGCTTGAAAATATATTAGTAATCACAAGTGGACAAAGTATATAATCACCCATTGTTTTAAGAGTTTTATTCCCAGCAAGCACCAAAAAAAAAAAATTAAAAAAAAACACTTTGCTATTGGTCGGCCGGACGGACATTTTATCATTGAGCTATTTTTCAAATCCAACACTTGATTTTCACGAGTTTCGATTTAACACTATATGTAATGGCACTATGTAGTGTCATATATATGGTTTTATATTATTTTTATTATTTTCGCTGTAAAAAATAGAGCGTATATTTAATCTTACTGGCAAACAATACATGACAGATGAACAGCCAGACTGGAGCGGAAGGGGCATTCAAACCCATCATCATATTGAAGAAGAAATCCATCTAGAGAAAAAAACACTTGAGAAACCCTAATTTCTAACTCTCTATGGCCAAAATTTTTAGGCCCCATTTTCTGAATCTGACCTCTTCTCTTTTGCTTTAATACAACCTTCCAAAATTCTTTCTTGTTTTTAGCCTTTTGCCTCTGCTGTTTTTCTTCTAGTTGCTTCATTCATATCCCTTTTTGTGTCTCACCACCTTTTCCCTTTTCCTTTACTCACCCCACCCCCTCCTCAACCCGGAGCCCATTGTCATGCTTGCCAAGAAGATTATATGCTATTGGATGCCATTACTACTCAAAGACTAAAGTTAAAAATATCTTATTTATGGTGTATCAAAATAACATAAACGTTTAAAAATGTCTTATTTACGGTGTATCAGAATAATGTAAATGCGTATCAAAACATTATCAACCATCTAAAACAATAAAGATTTCATTCAAAGGTTAGATTAATAAGTCATGCTCTCTTACTCGCACATTGGCACTTTATTTTACCAGTTTATGTGTACAGAATGGTTAATGATCCCTAAAAAGTCAAGATAAAGTAAAAAGAAAAAATTCATTTTCATGGATTCCCCTATTCTAAGTTTCATATTCTATCAGTTTCCCTCTATAAAACACAACAGAAATACCTCTCTTTCGTTAACAACATAACTCTCTCCTTCTCCGTCAAAACTCCCCTCTGAAACACTCTGATTTACAGAGCTAGAAAAACCAAAACATGAAGGAGATTTGGACAACAATGGCATCCGTGATGGGAGTCTGGGCTTTCTGCCAGAGCATTCTCCACATTGTCTTCCCACCGGAATTCCGTTTCGCCTCCCTCAAGTTCCTGCACCGCTTCTTCCACTGGTTCTCCTCCTACTGCTACTACGACATCACTGAAATCGACGGAGTTAACACCAATGAGCTCTACAATGCTGTTCAGCTCTACCTCAGCTCCTCTGCCTCCATTTCAGGCACCCGTCTGAGCATCACGCGGGGCCTCAATTCCAGCTCCATCACCTTCGGCCTCTCGAACAATGATCGACTCGTCGACTACTACAAGGGCAGAGCAGTTGAGTGGGAGCATGTTGTGATTCAGAGACAGTCTCAGACATTTTCTTGGAGGCCATTGCCAGATGAGAGAAGAGGGTTCACTCTCAGAGTGAAAAAGAAGGATAAACAGGTGATTCTTGATTCTTACTTGGATTTTATCATGGAAAAAGCTAATGAAATACGAAGAAGAAATCAGGATAGATTGCTTTACACAAATTCACGTGGAGGGTCTTTGGATTCAAGAGGCCATCCTTGGGAATCTGTACCCTTTAAGCATCCAAGCACATTTGAGACTCTGGCTATTGATCCTCTGAGAAAAGCAGAGATTATGGCTGATCTTATGGATTTTGCAAATGGAGAATCCTTTTACAGAAGAACTGGGAGGGCCTGGAAAAGAGGCTACCTGCTTTATGGTCCACCAGGGACTGGAAAATCGAGCATGATTGCCGCCATGGCTAATTTTCTTGGATATGATATCTATGATCTTGAACTGACTGAAGTGAGTACAAATTCTGAGTTAAGGAAATTACTAATGAAAACCACTTCGAAATCGATTATTGTCATCGAAGATATCGACTGTTCTATCAATCTGACTAACCGGAACAGCGCGAGTTCTGGTGGTGGACGACGAAGAAATAACTACGATGGAACATCTCATGGGAATGAGGATGATGGAAATTCAATTACACTTTCAGGGTTATTGAATTTCACTGATGGATTATGGTCTTGTTGTGGGAGTGAAAAGATATTCCTATTCACTACAAATCACATTGAAAAGCTTGATCCTGCATTGCTGAGGAGTGGAAGAATGGACATGCATATTCACATGAGTTATTGTTCGTTCCCTGCATTAAAGATTCTGCTGAAAAACTATCTGGCATTTCAAGAAAATGAAGTCCCAGAAGAAATCTTGGAAGAATTGGACAGTGTAATTGATGATGCAGAAATGACTCCTGCTGATATCAGTGAGGTTCTGATCAAGACCAGGAGGGATAGGAATAAGGCTGTTAGGGAATTATTAGCCGAATTGAAGAATCGGGCTGGAAGAAAGGGAACGAAATCCGGGGAGAGAAATGCAGTTGAGACTGAAGAAGAAGAGGAGGAGGAGCAGGAGAAGAGAGCTTTGGATAGTCCGAAGGATGGTTTTGATCTTTTGCAAGAAACTTGCGAGAAAAATGAGGGGAAAAATGGCCGTTCTGACGTGGACGGGGGCGAGTACGACTAACGGGCAAGAGTGACTTGTCTAGTATTCAAAATGGGCTGGCTATGGCGTCTGTTCATTCGTGTTGTTTCTTTTTTAATTAATTCAGTACTGTTTAATATTGTGCATCAAACGGGATATGTGGGAGTTGGGGACTAGTAGGATTATAAGGCAACTCAAGTGCCACTGAGTTTTGCCCCAGACAATGAATCTTGTTTTAGTACAAAAGTATTATGTGTTTGACATATGATGATTATTTGCAATGTGATATGTTTTGTCTTCCAAAGCTTGAGATCGGAAGAGCACACGTCTGATTGTCTCCTTTCAAATAGTGAGGGATCGTTTTGGCAATTAGTTGGAATGTATTACAATGAGTTCGATGAATGTATCACAATATGACTTTATAGGCATGTCTTTGTAGGAAATGTCGAGCCTAGTGTCAGAATAGGGTTAAATCCAGCACCGGGAAACCTTAACCAAAGGCTCGTCACACCTATATCTCTATGGTCCTCCGGCAATACATCAAAAGGCTCCAAAAATAAACAAATGGCGCTCGACTTTCTTGTATGTGGTTTTGGTTAACCTGGGATGGGTTGCGCCGATGTACAACATGTAAGCTGCCGCGGGCCTCTCTACAACCAAGTTGAATCAATAGGTACCATCGATTTTAGGCTAGAATTTGCAAGATATATTGTACAGTTATTTTGACAATGACAAGTTGAAGAATTTGGCATCTCAAAACTTGAAGAGATCAAAATCTGAATAATGGTTATTGAGAAATGACACTAGACAGACAGAATTGTAACTTCTTTAGTCATCTCAAGCTTTTATATACTCTCTCACCTCATGGAAAAATTATATTAAGAGGTTTGAAATAATCCACCATATGAAGATTTTGCATGTGAAGATACATTATTGATAAGCCGCGAGTGATTTGAGGTTTTACAGCGATGGAGTAATAATGTTGTATATATCAGTTGTTCGAATCATAAAGTAGGTCAATAGAGTATTACAAAGAATTTAATTATGTTCCTATGTCAAATTACAGTTCCCTTTACTTATGAAAATATAGTTATTTTTATAGTTTTTTAATATATTCCGGTTTACTTTGTATCTGATCAACAAATAAGATCTATCAAAATAAAATAATAATAATAATAAGAAAACAAAAAATATATATTATGAAAAATGCTATTCAATTTTATTTAATCAAGAATGTTACGCTATGACTATGAGTTGTTAGTACTATAATAGTACACAAGCAGCTAAGGTGGAGACCGCACCAGCCTGGCGGGTCTAACAACTGACCCCACCAATAGCAAGGGCAAATCGGCTTTTTTAGAAGGACTCATCATTGGTACTGTACTGATACTAACGGATGGTAATTGAACATTTTCATCAATTTTATTATTCCAGCAATACTAATTAAGCTAAAAATTTTCCGGCACGTCTGACTTTGAGAGGTGTCATTAAGGCATCTCCTGCTTCATGTGGGTAAATTGATGCACGTCACATGGATTTTCAAATCCACATGCGTGCATCCCATGTTGAATGCGGCAGTTCTCGAAAACGCCACAACAAGATTGTTAATAATATATATGTATATATATATAAAGAATAACTCTATTTGGACAAAAAAAGAATCAAGAAACAAAAAGATAAGTGGTTTATGTGATTACTATTAAAGTAAAGGTGAAATGATGTGTTAAAAAACTGGAACATGTCTTCTGTCAATTTTGTTTAAATTTTTATGTGCCTTTTTGTTTAAATAATACAACTCAAATAAAAAAGTTTAAGAAAAAAGGGTGTACTATCTTTACAAGACTGAATGGAGTATGCGGAACATAGAATTCTCTTTTCTTTATGAAAGAAATGAAAGAAACAAAGGAGAAACAGCTGAACAAGCTGAAGATTTTTATGTTGGATAAAGGCAAAGGTACATGGAAAATTTTGATTATCTAAAAAGTATGCATTTTAGGCTAGAGTTGGATTGGTTTCTAGCCGACACATTGTGACACCAACACCTATATTTGTCCATATAACAACCTTCTTTTGTCCCCGTGATATATCATATATGTTTGGATTGTACTTGATTCAACATCACAATACGATAGTATTCATTTAACTCTCACTCGTTATTATTATACAAATAGAATCATTGATTTTAGGACTATAATGTCACATATAACTTTGAAAATTGAAAATTTGATGCCCTTATTTCAGTAATGAGTCTTGTCTAAGGCCAATACTTTAGACGTCATTTCAAAACACGTGTCATATATAACTTTAAAAATGTCACTTCTTTTTTTTTTTTTTTTTAATTTCTCATTCAAATTTATAATGTATGGTGTGGAAGTGTTATAGATGAAACAATATCAGTCCTCTATGTAAGACAAGCAAAGTGTTAGGACCTTCCTAGAATTTGCATTGAGTACCTTGCATTGTCATTACAAAAGTAATGTTGTTCTTATCAACAAGTTAGAGATCACATCAAAACTCCACCAGTATGATCAAGTTAACAAATATGCATTAGATCGCACTGGGCGTATTACATTTTAACAATAACTATATGACAACAATAGAAACTAGATTGTCAAACTTACTATCAAGATAATAATAGGAACAACTTCTCTGGGAGAAATTCAAGATTTTAATTGAAAGTTGATAGTTTATGGTAAAAGTTGGAGAATAAACATATCCTAATTCCCTAAAGCATATAGTCAAAACCAAGAATTCATTCTTTTGCTTTATTTTCTTTGAAAAATCAACAGAAATGTCCATAAATTGACTAGCAAAAGAAAAAATTCCATAAAATGTACCACCATTCACTTTAAGCAAGAAACTACCATAAAACTCTCTAATTTTCTTTTGACTTTTAACCCCACAAAAGCCAGATTTCAACTTTTCTTGCTTTCTATTTCTTTCTATGTAGAGAAGGGAAGGATCACATATATGTTCTTGCCTCGAAATATCACACTTTATATGAAAATTTCATGCATCAAAACTAAGAAAAGAAAAATGGACTTATCAGAGAAACGTTTAAAAATGTCAATAGATAAGTTCCTAAATAGACAATCTTCTAACAATTCTCCCCCGTACAAATGGAAGATATGCATTATTCTCATTGATATGCATTATTCTCATTGGAAAAGGATCTTAGACTAAAAGTGCACTTGAATTCAACAATGACCATGGACTGCCAACCATTACATGTGAGAATCTTGGACTGAATTTAAAATCAAAATGCTAAACTTTGTCCAATGGCAAGAAAAAAATGTTATTATGCTTTGATCTATAGAGAAATTGAAGCTAGATTCCATGCTAAATGCAAAAAAGTTATATTCTCACTATCATTTGTAAAGCCTTTAGGATTCCTTTCCCAATAATGTATCAAATAATTGGAAGAAATTGCCCAAAGCACGGGAGTAAAGTGAGATATCATGCCTTGAATCTGCATAACTAAACTCTTGAGTTGTAGCCATTTAAGCATTTGTGGTATCTAATTCACATGGTCGACTTCGTGACGAAAAGTAGCTAGGTCTTGCTCGGACTCACCTTAAAGTTTGAGGAATGATTACAAGGCGAGCAACAAGCAAGTATGCAGTGTTGTTTTGCGCTTGGCAATAAATTTTCAAGTTAAAAAGCATTGCTAGAACATCCTAAAAGTTAATCGAGCCCAATACAAGCCTGTAAGATCTTCAAAAAGTGGAAAGCAAGGCCAATTTACACTCCAGCTCCATAGAATTAACTTGGCAAATAAATACACAAAAAATCTCTTTAATAATCATGTAGTCACTTGTGAGCTGACATTAACATAAGATAGTGTAGCTCTTTCGTCGTAGAAGAAAGTAGGCTGCACTAAAGCTTGTAATCATGGAAATAGCATTCTGAACCAGAGCTCAAGATCAGGTAGATGATCAAGTGAAACTAGCAACAGGAACAACTAGGCTTTTGTGAAAATAAAAAACATATACTTAGTGGAAGAGCATACAACTTTATCATTCTGTAGTGGTGTACAGGAACTGGAGAACATTAATCATAGAGTAATACTATTTAGCACCACTGGTGCTTGGCACTATATCAAGGTGGCATTGAATGATAAATCACATCAAGTGAGTCCTTTATTCATGCATTTAATTTCACTTATCTTTCAATGCCACGTTAGTTGCCATGTAGACCAAGCACCACTGGTGCTACATAGCATTATTCTTAATCATAAGGAAGCAGAGGTTCCTTGCTATGCATGAAAATAATCAAGAAATGTGAAAGGTAGACCCAAAGTTTGACATGTACATAAAACGAATACCACAAAAGAATACCTGAAGGTTTACGCGTGAAGAAATCATAGATCTTTAACTCGAGGTCCCACTGACAATATCCATTTCCGCCCTTTCCCAGAGCTCACTCGGGCCAAGCTTGCCAAAGCCCAGATAAGCATTAACTGAAATGCAAGTGTCAGGGTTGCATACTCGCATCATTGTCCCTGATGAACCCTGAAAGAAATTAACTGCCTAACCTGATAAAACCCGAACTCTGCAAACTAAACATTATTACTTGTCTCATTGCATGACTTTTTAAGTAAAAATTGGAATGGATTGGACCAGGGATATCACATCAGCATTGCTGATTTGGTAAGTTACTTTCTTGGACAGTGAAGAATCTCTTCTCCTGATAAACTCAACCATAAACCATCTGCTTTCATTGTTCAGCGAAGCAACGACTCAAAATATTGATTGACTGGCAATATGCATCAAGCTATGTAAATACACTGTACTGGACGAGCTAAGCTTAAAACGAAAAAGTAGATAAGTTGTAAGTCCCTCTAATGCTTCTCTGGGAATATCAGCCTACTAAAAAGCTGCAAAAGGACAATGGGTACTCAATCGGAATGTTCATTTGTCAATGATATTTATCTAACAATTCAGATTGTAGTATAGCTTTCACATTTCTAGTTGTTGCATTTTTCTCCTCAAAAGACTAGAGATTTAAGGATGCGAGTTGCAATAGGCCAACACTGAATATAAATCCTTTTCAACTGGTATGACATGAAACCAAATAGACTGGTATATTTCTGCATATGAAGCTCATTTAGAAACAATTTTGACAATTTCATCTTGGCCGGTGCATATAAAGATCTTGGACTCCAGTGCCAATCAAACCTTAGTCCTAAATAATATAATGTGTTTACGCTACTTATCACTTAAGAAGTTGTTGATATTTAAGAATTCAGGGAAACAACTATAATACCAGTGAACATTCTGTATCAATGGACCGCATTCAGGGTAGTTGTTTGACATGAGTTCTATCGATTCACCAAATAAGCAAGGTGAGGAAAATGTCTGGCCTAGTTCGACTGATTTTGACATGGGTTCAAACTCTATGGAATCTTTTCTTTCTTTTTTAGTTGTATATTTAAAACAATCCGTAAGAACTAGATTACGATATAGTCAACCAGCGAACTTTACGCCACCCATCTTCTACTCACTATAAACAATTACGGTTCTGATATATTAGTAAAATTCAGATGGTCTAATTCTACTGGTCACCATAAAGAGTTTGCAAAGCTCAATGGCATGGCAAAAAACAACAGGTGGTAAGAATCATTACTGTTTACCACTTGTGCTTTAGAAGCTACTATGCAAAAATTCAAACAAGTTTTGTTAAACGTCTTCAGGCATTTGGAGTGCTAAAAGAGCAAAATTGAGACGCCATTCTCTCAGTGATGTCCTTGCAAACGTAAATACACTCCAAAAATTCATATGAAATTCTTATCATCAATAACTAGCAGAAAACTTACATCCTGGCTTTCCTGCAGTCAGCTATATTTTTCGCCTTTCAAACTTGATCCAATTTTAAAAATCAATTAAAATTAAATTTATAAAATTAAAAGCCGTTGAATTAAATAGTTGACAATACAATGGAAGTAAATTACCAAATTAACAATCACATGAATCTGTAGTCATTCAAAACATAACACTCAATTTGTGTAGATCTTCAAAAGCTTACCAGAATTGCAACCTTTCTCCCAGCAAAGTTAATCGTTCACATGAATGAAGTTTACACAACTTACTCTCGTATCTCTAAGCCCAACTGTTATCTATAACCCCAAAAACCCCTTCTCTTTTAATGACAAATTCACACCAACAATCTGGCAAATGGGGTGCAAAAATAACCCGAATGAACCTCCTAACCTGCAGAATCCCAACGTCTCTACCCTCCTCATCCATTCTCTCCTCTTCTCTCCATAAAAACAACCTTATATTCACACAATTGGCCCATGACAAACCCAATGCTGGGCAAACTCTCCTCCCAGATGAGCACAAGAAACCAGCATTCCCAATCCTCAAATTATCCGAGGAGTCAATCACATCCACTACTTGATTAGTCACCACAACAGCCAGCCCAAATTTCTGAGCTTGGGATTTTAATTTTGAAGCTATCTTAAAAAACATGCTCGATCTCCGCTTTAATTCAACCGGCGTGTTGTCAAACTCGGAACGAAACAATGCTGCTATAGAATCAATAACAATTAGTTTGATATTCAACCGAGAAACAACAGAATCAAGCCGCAACAAAAAATCGAGCAGGTCGCCTGCCGAATGGAGGGGTTGAATGAAAATGCGCTCTAAAGGATTTTTGGGCGTATGGGATTGATAAAAGAGGGACAGTTGGTGCAGGCGGCGAAAGGGGAAGGGGTATTCAGAGTGCAAGCAAAGAGAGGAAGCAGAGAACCCGCCACGCGTCGTTGGGAGTTGGGCGGCGAGAAGGAGTTGAAGGGAGAATTGGGTTTTTCCGACGCCGCTTTCGGCGGCGATTTCGGTTATGGTACCGCAAGGGATTCCGCCGCCGAGGAAGCAGTCGAGAATGGGGCAGTTAAGGGTGAGTTTTTGGGTTTGGCTGGCGCGTGGGTGGCGGAGGAGGTCTACCGGTTTCATTTTCGGCTTATTGCTATCTGTGCAAGTTTGAATGTTCGAATATGTGAAGAAGAAGGCGCCAGTTCGTGAATTTTTGGTAGTTCAATTTGGACTCCCTCCGTCGGTAATGCTCAAAAGCAGTTTTATTTTTTATTTTTCATTTCATTTTATTCCTCGGCTGTAACATATAATTTACACCTAACGTCCCCAATCTTTTAACATTTAATAGATCGCATCCTCAATTTTTATTTTTAATGTCATGGGTCCCCCAACCTTTGAGGGAATCTCTCGCCAAGTCTCTATTAATAGTTTCCGTCCACTTAAACCTTTAAGTTTTTGTAAAAAGACAATTTTACCCTTATAAAAGAAATTATCTTTATATTATTACGTCTTAAATTTTAAAAAAAATAAAAATAATATAAAAACTTAAAAACAAACATCGCACCCTATACTTCACCACTTCCACTCAACCTTGACACCCTCACACTTACCGAAAATGGCGGCAAAAGAAATGGCAGCCCCTTTTGCCGCCATTTCCAACATCTCTGTCACAGCGAAGCTACCCAACGAACAATACTCAATGAAACAATGAAGATAAGACAAAAGCCGACATACACAAGGAGAAATATAATTTTTGAAGATCTCAAGAGAAAGAAAGAGGAGAACTCGAGTTGTAAATTAATTTTTTTTCTCCATAATTCTTCGCAACAATTTGATATTTATTAAAAATATTTGGAGGTTTTAGAATACAGACTATACTAACATGTCTCACGAAATACAAACTATAGAGCATGACGGCATGCAAAAAACTAGGTAAACAAACAAGCTATTCAGAAGATAAAACAACTCGCACCCATCAATGACTTGTGCTAATCAGACAATCATTGATTTACATTCTATTTGTGACAATTGAATCCACTTCAAGCGACCAGAACCAAAGACTGCCTCGACGAAAATGTGGTCCTTTCGAGTCCAGCATGCACGTCAAAAAAATATCTGTTGTCATATGTATGGAGAGCCCTTCCCCTGTTAGACACTTCTGGATGACCACTTAAAATGAATTTTAAAATGAAACTGATATAATTATCGTTATAACGATTTGAATATCATTGATTAAATAGTGTCATTAAATAAAAATTTGAGCTTCTAAGTTATTCAAACAAGTCATATGCATTTTTTAATGTGTTGTAAGTCCTACTGACACGTATTTTGAGGTAAAAACCTCTAATCAAACACCTTAAATCGATAATTAACTCATAACGATTTCGTTGTAGTTATAATAATTTCAATATCTTTAGAATTGAGTGAAGACTGGCGCGAATAAAAAGTGACCTTTCAAGTCCTGCATGCACATCAAAAATGTCTTTTATTATATGGTGAGCTGTTCTCGAGTTGGACGTCTCTGGATGACCACTTAAAATGAATTTTAAAATGAAACCGATATAATTATCGTTATAACGATTTGAATATGATTGAGTGTATAATGTCATTAAATTAATATTTGATCTTCTAAGTTATATTGATAAGTCTAAAGTATTTCTTAATGTGTTATGAGTTGTATTGATTAGTATTTAGAGATGTATATCTCTAATCAAACACCTAAAATGAATAACTAACTCATAACGCTTTCATTATTGTTATAAAAATTTCGATATTTTTAGGATTGAACGAAGATTGTCCTGAAAAAAATGAAATTTCAAGTGTTGTATGCACGTCAAAAAATGTCTTTTGATATATGGTGAGCCGTTCACGGGTTGGACGCCTCTTAACGACTACTCAAAATGAATTTTAAAATGAACTAATGTAATTATCGTTATAAAGACTTGAATATGATTGAGTGAATAGTGTTATTAAACTAATATTTGAACTTCGAAGTTATATTGATAAGTCATAAGTATTTCTTAATATGTTGTGAGTCGTATTGACTAGTATTTAGAGACGAATACCTTTAATCAAACACCTAAATAGATAATTAATTCATAATGATTTCATTATCGTTATATCGATTTCCATATCTTTAGCGTTGAACGCAGACAGCCATGAATAAAAAGTGACCTTTAAACTTATGTATGCACGTCCAAAAATGTCTCTCATTATATGGTGAGTCGTTCACAGGTTAGACACCTCAGGATGAACATTTAAAATAAATTTTAAAATGACAGCGATATAATATAGTTATGACGATTTGAATATCATTGAGTTAATAGTGTCATTATATTAATATTTGTATATATAAATTACATTGACAAGTCATATGCATTTTTTAATGTATTGTGAGTCGTATTGACCAGTATTTAGAGATAAACACCTCTAATCAAACATTTAAAAAAGATAATTACCTTGTAAAGATTTCGTTATCGTTATAACGATTTCGATATCTTTAGGATTGAGTTAATACTGCAATGAATAAAAAGTGACATTTCAACTCCTGCATATATGTCAAAAAATGTGTCCAATATGGTGAGCCGTTCAGGCGTTGGATGCCTCCGAATTACCACTTAAAATGGATTTTAAAATGAAACACATATAATTATCGTTATATCGATTTGAATATGATTGAGTGAATCGTAACATTTATATTAAAATTTGAATTTGAACTTCTAAGTTATTCTAACAAGTCATGAGGATTTCTCAATGTGTTGTGAGTCGTATTAACTAGTATTTAGAGATGTACAACTCTAATCAAACACTTAAATGGATAATTAACTCATAACAATTTTGATATCTTTAAAATTGAGAGAAGACTGCCGTAAATAAAAAGTGACCTATCAAGTCCAGCATACAAGTCAAAAAATGTCTTTTATTATAGCATAAGCCGTTCATGGATGATCACTTAAAATGAAGTTTAAAATGAAAACGATATAATTATCATTTTAATGATTTGCATACGATTGAGTGAATAGACGCTCTTCCGATTAAAATTTGATCTTTTAAGTTATTTAGACAAGTCATAAGTATTTCTTAATGTGCTCTTAGTCGTATTGACAAGTATTTAGAGATACACACCTCAAATTAAATGCTTAAAAATAGATAATTAACTCAAAACGATTTCATTATCGTTATAACAATTTTGATGTCGTAAGGATTGAGCGAAGACTGCCGTGAAAAAAATAGACCTCTAGAGGATCACTTAAAATGAATTTTAAAAAGACAGCGATATAATATCGTTATAACGATTTGAATATCATCGAATGAATATTGTCATTAAATTAATATTTGAATATTTAAGTTATAATGACAAGTCATTAGCGTTTCTTAATATTTTGTGAGTTGTATTGACTAGTAGTTAGACATGCAAACCTCTAATCAAATATCTAAAATAGATAATTAACTCATAACGATTTCGTTACCGTTATAGCGATTTCGATATCTGTAGGATTGAGCGAAAACTGCCATGAAAAAAAGTAACCTTTCAAGTCCTACATGCACGTTAAAAAATGTCTTTTGATATACGGTGAGCCTTTCATGTGTTGGACGTCTATGGATGAATACTTAAAATGAATTTTAAAATGAAATTGATATAATTATTGTTATAACGACTTGAATATGATTGAGTGAATAGTGTTCTTAAATTAATATTTGAACATCTAAGTTATATTGATAAGTCATAAGCATTTCTTAATATGTCGTGATTTGTATTGACTAGTATTTAGAGATGAACACATCTAATCAAACACCTAAAATGGATAATTAATTCCTAACTATTTCATTATTGTTATAACAATTTCGATATCTTTAGCATTGAGCGAAAACTGCCGTGAATAAAAAGTGACATTTCAACTCCTGTATGCAGGTAAAAAAATATCCCTTATTATATGGTGAGCCGTTCACATATTGGACACCTATGGACGACAACTTAAAATGAATTTCAAAACGACAGCGATATAATATCGTTATAACGATTTGAAAATCATTGAGTGAATAGTATCATTAAATTAATAGTTGAATATCTAAGTTATTTGACAAGTCATAAGCATTTCTTAATGTGTTGTAAGTCCTATTGACTAGTATTTAGAGATGAACACATCTAATCAAACACCTTAAATGGTTAATTAATGCATAACGATTTCGAAATTTTTGGGACTGAGCGAAGATTGCCGTGAATAAAAAGTAACATTCCAACTCCTTTATGCATGTTAAAAAAGGTCTCTTATTACATAGTGAGCTGTTCAAGGGTTAGATGTCTCCTGACGAACACTTAAAATGAATTTTAAAATGAAAATTATATGATTATCGTTATAACGATTTGAATATGGTTGAGTGAATAGTGACATTTATATTAAAATTTGAATTTCCAAGTTATTCTGACAAGTTATGAGGATTTCTTAATGTGTTGTGAATCGTATTAACTAGTATTTAGAGATGCAATCTCTAATCAAACACTTAAATAGATAATTAACTCATAACGATTTCGTTATCGTTATAGCGATTTCGATGTCTTTAGTATTGAAAGAAGATTGCCGTGAATAAAAAGTGGCCTTAGTGGCCTATCAAGTCCTGCATACATGTAAAAAAATGTCTTTTGTTATAGCGTGAGTCGTTCACAGGTTGTACGCCTCTAGACGACTACTTTAAATGAATTTTAAAATGAAACCGATAAAATTATCGTTGTAATGATTTGAATACGATTGAGTAAATAGTGTCATTAGGTTAAATTTTGAACTTGTAAGTTATTTAGACAAGTCATAAGAATTTCTTAACGTGCTCTTAGTCGTATTAACAAGTATTTAGAGATACACACCTCCAATTAAACAGTTAAAAGGGATAATTAACTCATAACGATTTCGTTACCGTTATGATGATTTCGATATCTTTGGGATTGAGCAAAGACTGCCGTGAAAAAAAATGACCTCTAGACGACCACTTAAAATTAATTTAAAAAAGACAGCGATATAATATCGTTATAACGATTTGAATATCATCGAGTGAATAGTGTCATTAAATTAATATTTAAACATCTAAGTTATATCGAGAAGTCATAAGCATTTCTTAATGTTTTCTGAGTCGTATTGACTAGTATTTAGAGATGCACATATTTAATCAAACACCTAAAATGAGTAATTAACTCATAATAATTTCGTTATCGTTATAGCGATTTCGATATCTTTAGGTTTGAGCGAAGACTGCCGTGAAAAAAAAAGTAACCTTTCAAGTTCTGCATTCACGCTAAAAAATGTCTTTTAGTATATGGTAAGCCTTTCACGTGTTGGACGCCTTTGGACGAATACTTAAAATGAATTTTAAAATGAAACCGATATAATTATCATTATAACGACTTGAATATGATTGAGTGAATAGTGTCATTAAATTAATATTTGAACTTCTAGGTTATATTGACAAGTTATAAGCATTTCTTAATATGTAGTGATTCTTATTGATTAGTAGTTAGAGATGAACACTGTCACGCCCCCACTAGTTTTACAATATTTTCGAGTATCTTATATTGAGTAACAAATTCTGTAGCGGAAGCTTCAATTCAAATAGCCGGGACGAGACGTACAGAACAATCCAGATTTTAACATATAATACTAATCACTTGAACTAACAAATTGTTAAGTTTTTGAGAAAACATTAAAACTAGGTTTTCAATAAAATGTAAAAACCCAAGAAGATGAATTAATAGATATATATCATTGACTACCAAGGTGCGCCAAATCATTAAAAAAATTTTACAACAAAAAATAGAATTCAAATAAATATAAATATTATATCTCATTATTATCTTATGTGTTATAAGATGTAAAAACATATATATCATAGAGGTGGGCATAAAAGTATTAAATTTATGGTAGCTTCAAAGACAGGTTTATACTACATGCACCACTCTCCTCCCGTTCGCGAGCACGAACCAACTCCTGGCTTGCCTTGCTTTTCAAATGTCATAGCTTCAATCATCTACAAAAATTGTAGTAAAGGGGGAGTGAGTACGACGTACTCAATGAGTAACAAAACCTTTTGATTCGGCTTTTATTTGTGTGATTTATTTTCAAGAAAATCATTCAATACACAAAGTTTTTCAATGCACAAATGGGCTCCTATAACTAGTTAAACTAGTACCCGTCGTGCGCGCGAGATTCATATCAGTTCAATCATGGCCATGTAAAATTAAGTGGATCCACATTTGAATTCCGGTTGACCCCTATCGAAATTCCAAACAGATCAATACAGATACATAGCAGATATCACACTAATCGTCGCCCATCTCGGTATCATTGGATGGCTCTTAGTGTGGTAACAGAGCAGAACAGAATAGAATAGATACAGAACGGATAGAGCAACTAGTGATTTAAAATGCAATTCATCAATCTTTCTTTTCAATGCATCAGAATCTATGTTCGTTGCTTTAATCAAATATATGCTTAGCATTTCAAAACATCATCAATGTTAAAAGGGAATCAAAGTAATATTACTCACCTAAAATATTCTTCGAATAATTCACGTGAAAAAAACATGCTTAAAGCCTTGATATTCCTCAATTAAAGCTATTTTTCAAGCTATAATCTCCTATATATGGTAAGGGACCCTTTTCAAAGGACAAATAGGGGTTTTGGTGAGTTTTTATTGGTTTTCTTCTTCCATTGACCATATTGAACGAATTTTGGGGTTTGGGAGAGCAAAGGGAATGGTTTGGGAGTTTGAGGACCCAAGAGCCCTTTATATAATAGTTGAGATTTAGCTGTTTTTAATAACTTCTTGAGTTCCGCCAATCAAATTGTGACACGTGGCGCGACGTGGCACCGTACACTTGTCGACAAATTGTTCGGGAAGTCCTTATACTTTGGGTTATTTTATGATTAAGTCACTACGTTTTGATTCTCGTTACTTAAGCCCTTTCACTTATTAAGGTTTTACAATTAGGTTATCATCTTCCAAAATTTTAACTAATTACCACATTTTTTTACCTTTAGGCTTCCTTGAGTCACAATTCTTTAAATTCTTGTGACATTTCAAACGGTTATTCGATCCTTGTCCAAATAACGTTTACATTATCAATATCAAATTTATGTGGTTATACAATCATTATCAATACAATCTCAATAACCATATTCTAATTCCAATTCATTGTCCAAGTATCAATCATGTAATCATATTCATTTGGGTAACAATCTTGCAATTCAATGCCATCACATTGTTATATTATAATTCTTGACAGTCTTGTAACCATTCAAATACAATCACATTGTCATATTTCAATTTTCATCATTCAATTGAATGACAACTTGGCTTAAAATTTTACGAGATGTTACAATCTACCCACCTTAAATGAATTTCGTCCTCGAAATTCGTTAAACATTGTGGCAGTAACTTCTATCTTCAAAAACATAGTACGCAATCGGATCGTCTTCACTTCAGTGAATGGCTTTCGCTGCGTACTCTTATTTCTTTTCCTATTAAGATCATGCATGATAATCGAGTTATTAGCTCCTTTTTTTTTGTCATGCATGAGTTTTCCATCCATTTTCAATATCGAAGTTCAGAAATCAAATTTATCCTTCCTTCTTAACCTCAAATATGCTGTTGCGTTGAGCAATTATTCAAAATTTTTTAACAATCCAATTACCCGAAATCTATTCAAACTTTATTCAGAATGGGTTTAGACTGTCAGTTGATCATTTACCAACAATTAATAAAATCTCATTCCTTGAGTCGTATTCTTTTCAAAACTATTTCAAATATGTTTCAATTCCAAAGCTAGTACTTGTTTTGTTAAGTCAAACGTCAAAATTTCATTTTGAGCTTCAAATCAAAGTGCAAGTACTGAGCAAGGCAAGAAGGGAAAGACCAATCGGTTTTGACAAAGGCGATATCGGCATGAGAAGAGTTAGCATAAGAATGAATAATAAAGAACTGAAAAAAGACTGATGTCCAAGAGATTAAAGAAGATTGAAGGGAGAGCCAGCGGAAAATATAAAGTCAATTCCACATAAGTTCGTTATTATGTGATTAAGGTTTTCTAGATTTCAAGAAGGGCCACTGTCAATAGGTGATAACCAAATAATTTTGGGAGATCGATCGAAATGGTAGCAAAATGCATTGGACAAAATCTTGCAGTAAGTAACAAAAGGGCAATAAAAAAAATAAGGGTCAAAGAGAATGTCCGAGGTGATAAATAGACAATCAAAGATAATCAAAAGTAGGTGAGAGCAAGGAAATAAGAAGAAAAGGGCTAATTCTCCCATATTTCAATTCTTTAAGATAATCATATCGATTCATATATCAGAGGCATTTTGAATAACAATTAAAATATAAAGCCACTGGTATGAGCAAAGTAGCAAGGAAAATAATCAAGAATTGTGGAAGAGATGATATTCCTCATAATCAAATTGAGTTGAAGGGAACAAAGATGGAATCATGAAGTCCTTTGTCTAGTAGGTAAGGTCTTCAAACTTGTGAGGAGAACCATTTATTGGTAAGCAATAATCAACAACATTATGAGTTCAGTTCACTGGTAACAAAGGCATCGAACTATGGCATATAATCAAGAAAAGACGATAAAAACAATAGTAAGGCCAAAGGAGATTCCAAGATTCCAAGTCGATAGTTAATGACAATCAAAAGTAGATAAGAACAAGCATAAGGGTAGAGAGACAAATTTTTCCCCTCCAAACTTCAAGTTTATAAGGGACCAAAGAACCAATGTCAATTCATATATCAAAGGTATGTCTTTGCAAACAGGTTTTCCACTTTATCAAAAAGAATTTTCATGGTTGAGCTATTCTCGTGAATAACACAGAATAAAATTTAGAATCAATTAAATGCTAACAAGAAATTAAGGTTTCCAATTGAAGAAGCTATTAGCATAAAAAAATGGAAATGGTTCCAAGTTCAAGTACAAAGCAATAGTACTATTGTTGATGAGTAGAGCGCAATGAGTTTATTAAGAATACATAGAGAAAAGGAATAATGTTAATCAATTATAAGCAAAAGTGTCATATTCAAGGAAATACAATTTTCAAGCAATAAATAAGTGTTGGGTCTAGCAAAAAGACATTTAAGCGACTTAAATAGTTTGCTAAGGTAGATAAGATATAGTCTTTTCAAGCAAGAACTGGAAAGATATTATTTCAAGAGCTTTTTCTTGACAATTCGGAGATTCAAAATTGTATCAAGAAGAAATCATATTCAACAATGTAAATTCTCGGTATATTGGGAATATTGTCTAAGAAAGAAAGTGTTTCAAGATATATTGAAACAGCATGCAAAGGTTTGTTGGGACACGACAATGAAGGAAGCAATGGCCAAGTTAAAGGGCATTATAAGGAACAACACTCCATGTTTCAAAAAGGTAGGCATATTTATATAGTTCATTGGAGTGATCAATACAAATTATAGATTCAACAAACATTCAGGTTTGACAAAGCAAATTCTTGATTTGAAGAGTATTGGTAATCTCAAGAGTTCCAAGATACATTGGAACGATGTGCAATTGTTTATTGGGACATAATAGCAAAGGAGGCAATAGATCAAATAAAATAAGCAATCTTTCATGCTCCAAAGTTTCGGCATGTTAATACATTGCCTTAGAGTGTTTAAAAAAATCATAGGTCAAGACAAAATTCAGAGAAGATTAAGGACTTGATTCCAAGTCACTTGCCTGGTCCTTTCCATATATGTCTATTATCTATTCAATTTCCAAATATCAAATCAAGGAATCAAAATTAAAATTCATCATTGTTTAGGATTAAATTTGGTGGGTGTCAATACTTTTAGGAATACTTAGTCTAGTAATTCAAAACAATTCTATCAATCCATTAGTCAAGACAAGTTCGTCAATTCATTGGGTAAATTCATTCCAATTAAAAGGGTAAATTCTATCAATCCATTAGTCAAGACAATCTATATATGTCAATTCATTCCAATTAATTGGGTAAATTCTTAATTGTCCATGAGTTTATTTCATGGCTCAAAATTTGTCAATCAAATTCTTGACAAGTATCTCGTTAAATCTTTTTAAATAAATCTCGGTAAATGGAACTTATAATGTTCATAGAATAGACATCCATTTATTCCTTCATTTGCCCAAAATTATACTCTAAGAGGTTAATCAAGAACTGAAAAATTTCAACAATTATACCCAATGACAAAGTTTGGTGCATATGCTAGCAGTTCCATAACATAGTTAAAAGGCTAAATTTTCAAGAATCAATAACGGAATTGGTACAAAATTCAGAAGTCAAGTTTGAGTAAGGAAATATTAAAGACCGGGCTAAATTTGGATGTAGAATGGCCAAAACTTTCAAGAGTCATAGCAAGATTAGTGCACAAATTCAAAATCAAGTTTAAGCAAGATGAATATTGAAATTCAGTTAAATTTGGATAAAAAATGGCCAAAAGAAATTCTTTAATTGAAATAACCGGCAATTATGTGAAAGAATTAAAGTTTGTAGCTCAAAGAAACATAGAATAAGTCCTTTTGGATCAATAAATAAGAAATCAGGAAGTTTGGAGACTCAATTGCAATTTTCTAGAAAAAATCTATGACTTTGGACCGATCTAGACGAACCTAAAAAGCTCAGGGACCAAGCTGCAAATATTTTTTTTCAAAAAAATCTGGGAACCACCGACTTAGGCTCCGTGCGGCCACATGCTTCATCGGTGTGCCCGCATACACAAGTCAAAAAATTTTTTGATGCCCGCAGCTTGCCCGCGGAATGCATTCCGCGGTTGGTCGCGGGGTGCCATGCGGCCGCATGGCCGATCCGTGAAGCTGTATAGGCTAATTTTTTTTTTTTCAATCTCAGCTCCAAAACACCCTCAAGTGTAAACAAAAGTCATATGATATCTTTTAAAGTTAACTTAATATTTGGAACTAAGATAAAAGATATCATTTTTTCTCATTTTCTTCTTGAGTTGGCAAAATTTAATATTTCCACTCGTTAATTCTTTAAAGAGGGTTCGACCACTTTGGGAAATTTTGATCAATATATTAAAGGGTTTTACAGCAATTAACTTCTATTCCTCATAACTTTTACCATTTATCCAATGAATATACTCTTTTGCCAAAAAGTGTACAAATTATTTATTCACTTAGTAAGCAGTAACTTACTTGCAAGCCGGTTGGCCGATGCCTTGCGCGGAATAGTTTATGCATGTAGTGCCCATGGAATGTTGCTCTGATACCATTCTTGTCACGCCCCCTCTAGTTTTACAATATTTCCGAGTATCTTATATTGAGTAACAAATTTTGTAGCGGAAGTTTCAATTCAAACAACGGAGACGGGACGTACAGAACAATCCAGATTTTAACATATAATACTAATCACTTGAACTAACAAATTGTTAAGCTTTTGAGAAAACATTAAAACTCGGTTTTCAATAAAATGTAAAAACCCAAGAAGATGAATTAATGGATATATATCATTGATTACCAAGGTGCGCCAAATCATTAGAAAACTTTTACAATGAAAAGTAGAATTCAAATAAATATAAAGATTATATCTCATTATTATCTTATATGTTATAAGATGTAAAAACATATATTGTAGAGGTGGGCATAAAAGTATTAAATTTATGGTAGCTTCAAAGACAGGTTTATACTACATGCACAACTCTACTCCCGTTCGCAAGCACGAACCAACTCCTGACTTGCCTTGCTTTTCAAATTTTATAGCTTCAATTATCTACAAAAATTGTAGTAAATGGGGAGTGAGTACGATGTACTCAGTGAGTAACAAAACCTTTTGATTCACCTTTTATTTGCATGCTTTATTTTCAAGAAAATCATTCAATGCACAAATGAGCCCTATCACTAGTTAAACTACTATCCATGGTGCGCGCGAGATTCATATCATTTCAATCATGGCCATGTACAATTAAGTGGATCCACATTTGAATTCCGGTTGACCCCTACCGAAATTTCAAACAGATCAATACAGATATAGATCAGGTACCACACTAATCGTCGCCCATCTCAGTATCATTAGATGACTCTTAGTGTGGCAATAGAGCAGAACATAACAGAATAGATACAGAACGGGTAGAGCAACTAGTGATTTAAAATGCAATACATCAATGTTTCTTTTCAATGCATCAGAATCTATGCTCGTTGCTTTAATCAAATACATGCTTACCATTTCAAAACATCATCAATGTTAAAAGGGAATCAAAGTAATATTACTCACCTTAAATATTCTTTAAATAATTCATGTGAAAAAAAATCCTTAAAAAGCTTTGATATTCCTCAATTAAAGCTATTTTTCAAGCTATAATCCTCCTATATATGGTAAGAGACCATTTTCAAAGGACAAATAGGGGTTTTGGTGGGTTTTTATTGGTTTTCTTCTTCCCTTGACCATATTGAACGAATTTTGGGGTTTGGGAGAGTAAAGGAAATGGTTTGGGAGTTTGAGGACCCAAGGGCCCTAGATTTAGTTGTTTTTAATAAATTTTTGAGTTCTGCCAATCAAATTGTGACACGTGGCTCGACATGGCACCGTACACTTGTCAACAAATTGTTCGGGAAGTCCTTATACTTTGGGTTATTTTATGATTAAGTCACAACGTTTTGATTCTCGTTACTTAAGCCCTTTCACTTACTAAGGTTTTACAATTAGGTTATCATCTTCCAAAATGTCAACTGATTACCACATTCTTTACCTTTAGACTTCCTTGAGTCACAATTCTTTAAATTCTTGTGACATTTTAAACGGTTATTCAATCCTTGTCCAAATAACGTTTACATTATCAATAACAAATTCATGTAGTTATACAATCATTATCAATACATTCTCAATAACCATATTCTAATTCCAATTCATTGTCCAAGTATCAATCATGTGATCATATTCGTTTGGGTAACAATCTTGCAATCCAATGCCATCACATTGTTATATTATAATTCTTGACAGTCTTGTAACCATTCAATTACAATCACATTGTCATATTTCAATTTTCATCATTCAATTGAATGGCAACTTGCCTTAAAATTTTATGGGATGTTACAAACACCTCTAATCAAACATCTAAAATGGATAATTAACTCCTAACTATTTCGCTATTGTTATAACGATTTCGATATCTTTAACATTGAACGAAGACTGCCGTGAATAAAAAATGCCCTTTCAACTCCTGCATGCATGTCAAAAAATGTCCCTTATTATATGGTGAACTGTTCACATGGACGACCACTTAAAATGAATTTCAAAACGACAGCGATATAATGTCGTTATAACAATTTGAAAATCATTGAATGAATAGTGTCATTAAATTAATATTTGAATATCTAAGTTATATTGACAAGTCATAAGAATTTTTTAATGTGTTGTAAGTCGTATTGACCAGTATTTAGATATGAACATATCTAATCTAACACCTAAAATGGTTAATTGACTCATAACGATTTCGTTATCGGTATAACGATTTCGAAATCTATGGGATTGAGCGAAGACTCCCGTGAATAAAAAGTGACATTTAAAATCCAACATCCATGTTAAAAAATGTCTCCTGTTATACGGTGAGCCATTCATGAGTTAGAAGCTCTAGACGACCACCTAAAATGAATTTTAAAATGAAACTCATATAATTATGGTTATAACGATTTGAATATGATTGAGTGAATAGTGACATTTATATTAAAATTTTAACTTTTAAGTTATTCTGACAAGTCATGAGGATTTCTTAATGTGTTGTGAGTCATATTAACTAGTATTTAGAGATGCACATCTCTAATCAAACATTTAAATAAATAATTAACTCATAACGATTTCGTCATCGTTATAACGATTTCAATGTCTTTAGGATTTAGAGAAGGATGTGGTGAATGAAAAGTGACCTATCAAGTCCCGCATACACGTTAAAAAATGTCTTTTATTATAGCGTGAGCTATTCACCGGTTGTACGCCCCTGGATGACTGCTTAAAATAAATTTTAAAATGAAACCGATATAATTATCGTTTTTATGATTTGAATACGATTGAGTGAATAATGTCATTAGATTAAAATTTAAACTTCTAAGTTATTTAGACAAGTCATAAGTATTTCTTAATGTGCTCTCAGCCGTATTGACAGTTATTTAGAGATACACACCTCCAATTTAATACTTAAAAGAGATAATTAACTTATAACGATTTCGTTACCGTTATAACGATTTCGATATCTTTAGGATTGAACGAAGACTGTCGTGAAAAAAGAGTGACCTCTAGACGACCACTTAAAATGAATTTTAAAAAGACGATGCTATAAGATCGTTATAACGATTTGAATACCATCGAGTGAATAGTGTCATTAAGGGGTTGTTTGAACCTCATTATTTTTTCCATTTATAAATTCACTTGTTATGATTTGACTGTTGATTTGACAACTACTCAACAATCACCACACATTTCAAGCTTCAATTAAATCTCCACAACTCATTTCCACTCATTATAAATTCCCTTTATAAATTACACAAATAAAGAGCTTCAAACAAGCTCTAAATTAATATTTGAACATCTAAGTTATATTGACAAGTCATAAGCATTTCTTAATATTTTGTGAGTCGTATTGACTAGTATTTAGAGATGCACACCTCTAGTCAAATTCCTAAAATAGATAATTAACTTATAACAATTTCGATATCTTTAAGATTAAGTGAGACTGCCGTGATCTTTCAAGTCCTGTATGCATGTCAAAAAAATTTATTTTGATACATGGTGAGCCTTTCATGTGTTAGACGCCTCTGGACGATGACTTAAAATGAATTTTAAAATGAAACCGATATAGTTATTGTTATAACGACATGAAGATGATTGCGCGAATAGCATCATTAAATTAATATTTGAACTTCTAAGTTATATTGATAAGTCATAAACATTTCTTAATATGTTGTGAGTTGTGTATTCACTAGTATTTAGAGATGATCTCTAATTAAATGTCTAAAATGGATAATTAACTCCTAACTATTTCGTTCTTGTTATAACAATTTTGATATCTTTAGCATTAAACGAAGACTGTCTTAAATAAAAAGTGACCTTTCAAATCATGTATGCACATTAAAAAATGTCCCTTATTATATGGGGAGCTGTTCGCATGTTAGACACATCTGGACGACTACTTAAAATGAATTTCAAAATGACAGCAGTATAGTATCGTTATAACGATTTGAATATCATTGAACAAAAAGTGTCATTAAATTAATATTTGAATATATGAGTTATATTGACAAATCATAAGCATTTCTTAATGTGTTGTAAGTCGTATTAACTAGTATTTAGAGATAAACATCTCTAATCAAACACCTAAAATGGTTAATTAACTAAATAACGATTTCGTTGTTGTTATAACAATTTCGAAATCTTTAAAATTGAGTGAAGATTGCCGTGAATAAAAAGTGACATTTCAACTCCTGCATGCACGTCAAAAAATGTCTCATGTCTCCTATTATATGGTGAGCCGTTCAGGGGTTAGATGCATCTAGACGACCACTTAAAATGAATTTTAAATTTTGAGTTGTGCTATTTGGACAAAAGAATATATAAAAAT
Source organism: Nyctanthes arbor-tristis (assembly GCA_963692815.1). Classification (NCBI taxonomy): domain Eukaryota; kingdom Viridiplantae; phylum Streptophyta; class Magnoliopsida; order Lamiales; family Oleaceae; genus Nyctanthes; species Nyctanthes arbor-tristis. Next base: position 26,814 of record CAVNYN010290576.1, on the reverse strand, counting down.
TTAAACAAAACTGACACATAGCATACTCATTTTTTCAACATATCACATCACATTTTCATCAATGATTATGACATGGGTCACATCTCCATTTTGTCACCCTTTTTGTCTACTCATTTGTCCAAATAGAATTTTTCATTTTAAAATGAAATTCATATAATTATTGTTATAACGATTTGAATATGATTGTGTCTAAGAGTGAAGATTCTCAGTTTTATCCGCTAAAGGCTCAATTTTCTCACCACTGTCAAGAGCAACGGGTTCCTTTAGGTTTCTTGGTAGTGCTTTTAGCCTAAACAAATGAGAGGCATCGGCCATGTTGAGTACCAAATTTGAGTAGTTATGGTGGATGTCGGTGCCTTGTGGGCGATGGAGTAGACGGAGGTCGTAAAAGCGGCTCACAGAAGAGGAAAAGTATGGAAGGTCTGCAGAAGAAAAGTGCCATTATGGAAGTTAAGAGAGAGAGAGAGAGAGAGAGAGAGAGAGAGGGAGTGTGTGTGTGTGAGTTGTGTGAGTGAAAATTTAAAACTGAAAATTCAGGAAAGGAAAAGGTTGGGAGGTGTGAATTGATCTGTTTACTTTATGGATAATAATAATATAACGGTAAAAGTGTTATTTATAAGATTTTAACAGCCGAAATAAATGGATTCCGTGATTAGGGACTTAGGGAGAGATTTGTGTAAAGGTTCGGGACCTATAAGGCTAGAAATAAAATTGGGGACGAAATCAATTGAAAGTTGAAAAGTTAGAGACGTCAGGTGTAAATTACCCTTAACGTTTAAAAGAAAACAAATAAGTAAATAAAAAGAACAATCCCTACCAAAACGAGATCCTAAGTCCGTGTCTATACTCTCTAAGACCCCCAATTGTATTAAAATAAAAAAAAAAGGCTTGGCCAAGTCCACAAATCTAACGTGTCAAATTAAAATAGGATTACAATATTTTTCGATGAAATTATTGAATTGGGATCATCTAAAAATTGATGTCCCGCCATAGACGAGGTGATTATTCTGCTAGACGCACATATAGCTGGAGATGATTGGATATCGCATAGGGATGGCAACGGAACAGGGCGGGTCGGGTCGGGTCGGGTTTGGCCTTCCCCGTCCCCGCCCCGAATTTTTTTACCCCTCCCCGACCCCGCCGCGATCCCCGAGTGAGTCGGGGCGGGGATAGGAAAATCCCCGACATCTGCTCCGATTTTTTTTTTTTAGTAAAATCCCTATATATTTTTTTTTGTTGGCACTAATTCACAAGTCAGAGGCAGTACAATTGGTTAAAGGTTGGGGTAAGTTGGACTGATGGTTGATGGTTCAATTCAACCTCAACACCACATTTTTTTTTTTTTAATTAAGTTGAAAGTTTCAGGTTTTCGGGGCGGGGCGGGGCGCCCCAAACCCGACCCCGCCCCGAATCTGAAACGGGGCACAAATTTGCTCCCCGTCCCCGCCCCGTTTATAAAACGGGGCGGGGAATCCCTGCCCCGTTTCGGGGCGGGTTTTCATCGGGTTTGGGTTTTCGGGGTTTTTCTGTCATCCCTAATATCGCAATACTACCATACACATTCGTTGCGGGAGATCATTGAACTAATTCTCCATCGAATATGCATGATCTTAACAATACATTACATTATTGCAATACCACATGCATCACACGTGTCTTCTTTCTAGTTTTATCTAAATTATGTTTGTATATATTACATGAAACAATTAATTATTTCAGTAAGCTTGTTGGAATGAAAACACGAGATGGCTCCTAATACACAACCACCACACACTTCAGCCATCTGGCTGCAGAAAACCAGAAGTTTCTGCAAGTTGCCTCTCTACAAGCAATGCCCCGGCGAATCTATAAACCGGAATTCATTTACAGTAAACTATACTTTTTCGTTCTAGCTGGGTAGGATTCGTCACCAGACATCGCGAAGATACCTTCCACTCAATTGTAGGTTCTTCACCATGCTTTCAGTCTTGGAGCTGTCTAGAGATCCCTGCAAGTTAAATCAAGGCTCGTTATAAAGCGCTCGTCTAGGGTAGCTTTTGAAAAGCCAAAAGGAGCTTCTAAGGTTGAGAATATGATAAGTTTGTAAACATGCCTATAAGGAAGCATTTTTACAAGATATATACCTGTTCTTGCACAATGGTGTGGAGAGTTCGGTGGACATCCTTTGCCATGCCTTTTGCATCCCCGCACACGTATATGTATCCTCCCTCAGAAATCATTTTCCAGATATCCGAAGCCTGTTATATACCAGAAGATGCTATTAACTATTTTGATGTTTCCAGTGGATGGTAGTTTTTGAAGAAATTTGCACAACAGATAAGATTACCTTCTCGGCCATCTTGTGTTGAACGTATTGTTTAGAAGGCCCCTCGCGCGAAAAAGCAACAACCAGCTCAGAAATTATACCAGCCTTGACAAACTTGTTCAATTCATCCTCATATATGAAGTCCTGCAAATGACAGCAAATTTTATTTACTTGAGATATATGAACTTTCTTCTGACACGCTGTTGAGAATGTCAAGGCATTTTAAGGATCGGTGGATTGCTAACCATCTTACGGTTTCGGCATCCAAAGAACAATATGGCAGGACCGAGTTCTGCACCTGATTCCTTCAGAGCTAGCCTTTCCTGAAGATAAGTAATTTCATGGTTCTTGATCTGATGTTCAAGATTTTGAAGGATCAAGCAAGGATTACTTCAAATGCTGTCATGTCAACTAACCTGAAGGAAACCCCTAAATGGAGCCAAACCAGTTCCCGGGCCAATCATTATTATAGGCAATTTAGGATCAGTAGGGAGTTTAAAGTTTGAGTTCCTAACAAAAATTGGTGCAGAACTGCACTCTCGGCTTTCCTCTGAAGGCACAGCATTCTGAAAATAGAAGACAGAAAAAAAAGCAAGAATTGAGACATGTGAGAGAATCTAAGTGGCATTTGAAAACATAACAAGCTTTGTTTTTATTGTGTCTTTTAAGTGAAAAATTATATTTGAAAACAAGATCAATTACCTTCATCCATGTTGAGCAAACACCCCTGTGGATTCGTCCTGTGGGTGTTTTCTCGTAGACCAGTGCACAAGTTACATGGATTCTGGTTGGTGCAATCCTACAGAAAACAAACAGAGAACCGAGTACTTGAAAGCAAGACCTATCGGCAGCTCAACCAAAAAACTTTCTTCATAGAACACAAAAAAGAAGGTGAAGATTACATCTCACTTGGGGGAAGATGAGATAGAATAATATCTGGGCTGCAAGCGCGGAGCAACTGCCGCGAAGAAAACACCAAGAGGGGGCTTAGCTGATTGGAACTCAGTCATGACCTCAAGGAGGCTTCTCTGACTTGCGACCACCCACTGCGAATATTCCTCCTGACGAAACAAGTAACATAGTTCCATGAGAAAAATAGGTCAAATTTAGCATCAATCGAGGATTAACCATATACAAACCTTTCCAGCAGGTGATGCAAGATGCCGCAGTCTATTGGCTTCAGTTGGATCAGAAGCATAGGCTGCCAATGCAGCGAAAACAGTTAGAAGGAAAAGAAAAAAAACCATACATTTGAGCATTAAAACTTATTAGTTACAGTGTAAAACCAACAAACTACGTATCTAACTTACCTTTTTGGGAGCACTCAAAAGATCGGCATAATGAGTCAGTGCTGTTCTCAGAGTACACGGTGGGAAAGGTGGTAGCAACGAGCTTCCAGTGAGTGGTGTGCCGTCCTCCTTATCAGTATGAAGGGAGAAGTAAGTATCTGGAGGCAGATTTAGCAACTTTTCGGCCTCCTCCACAGTTTCTGGTAAATTCTCTGTGTATACACCAACATGATCCCCAGTTTCATATCTGAGAAGTAAAAGGGAGCTAATTTGGTGAAAAGCTTTTAAGGAAAACGGAAAGTATTAGTATTTTTTAGTAGAAACTTACTCGAGACCAGTGCCAGATATGTCAAACTCCAAATGAGTGCAAGAACGGTCAGATGCAGGAGTGTGAAGCTCCTTCTTCACAGCCACATTACCTCTTCAATTGTAGAAAAATAAAAAATTATAAAGATATCACAAAAGGAAAGGAAAACAATCACAAGAAAATACGGAAGCATTTTTATTACCTGCACGGATGTTGAGCATCATAGATAGCGTGACCGTTGGCATGACCATTGGCTTGAACCATTTCGTTCGTCAGCCCTTCTGTTTGGTTATGAAACACAACTCGATATTCCAACACAGCTGCAGTATATGGAGTAGCAACAGTTTCATCATCCTCATCGCGAAGTAGATTATCCAACTCGGGCCACACTAATTCACGCCTATATATATAACCAAAATAAATGTGAAGCATTTAATACATCATTTTCTCATGACAAAATGAGATAAATCTTAATCATACCATGCAGTAAAGTCGTCTTCCATGCACTGATCATCATCTCCAATTCCCACAGGAACAAGCCGCTTCCCACCTGAAATCAAACACAAAGCTGGTAACAAGCTAATATCTTCCACATTAAACGGTTAACAAAGAAGAAAACCATACCTTGCTCTGCAGTAAGTTCATCCACAACTTTTGCAACCTGTTTCCAAACAGATAAACAAATAAGGAATGCTTTAGCAAAAAGTCACAGCATTGTATTTAAAGAAAAGATATAAAAGATAGAAGTTAAAGAAATGCTGGACCTTGTTGAAGTGCTCATATTGCCGGTTGCCAAGGCCAAAAACTCCATAACTAAGATTCTTAAGCCAATCACCTCTCTCTTTCCCCTGCACCACATCGTTAGATATTAACCCATTTCTTCCAATATAAAGAAACCCGAGAGGGAACTCTAAGCTTCTACGTTCATACTTCTGTAAACCATTTGTAGAACCTTGCTGCATTGTCGGTAGGCTCACCATCACCGTATCTGCAACCAGCAAACCACCACCAAAACTTAAAATTTCAGACTTACAACTAATTTGTGTAGTCTCCATCAATCAGGCTAAAAACTATATGCATAAAGGTGAATAATGAATAATCATCAGAGAATGCCAGAGTTCATTAACTTACGTGGCAAGAAAGAAGAATGCCAAAGTTTCCTTTTCCAACTTCTCTTTGTATTCTTCACCATCAGCAGCATAATCATCCTTTTGATCATAAAAATAATCAGTTGAAAATAAAGATCACAACTGTATTCAATGAACAGAAACAGATAAACAGATTATCCAAACAGGAAAACAAACATGAAAACTCACCAGATCAATCACTTTAAACTTGGCCTTTTCATATCTAGCTTTACCTTCTTCAGCAAATGCCTGATACAAGAAGAAAGACAATTTTAGTTCACTAACATATTTTCCCTGATAATTATTATTATTTTTTTTCCTTTTCTTGTAATCTCTCTCTACTTCTCCACCACTCATTGAACAGGTCCTGAGTGATTTCCTTGCAAAACTCATAACCTTAAACCTCGAATTGGTTTCAGTTTCTAAACCAGATCATTATTGTTTTGAATTTTTTATGCTTAAAAAAGTTATAGAGATTTGAAAACTCTGAATTCTCCTTTCTGAGGGTAAAATTCAAGCCATTTCTTTCTTCCCTTTTGTTTAAACTTTTAAAGATTATTTTACCTTGGCAAAGCCTTCAGCAGTCCCAGTCTGGGTTCCGTAAAAGACGGCAACTTTCTTCTTTCCGTCGTCCACTTCCTCCGGCTCCACCACGACCTTGCGCGACGCCGGTTTTTGTAGCGGCACCACCGCAGCCTTTTTGGCCGATCCTGAGGCAGCACGGCGCCATATAAGAATCACAACACAACCAATAAGCACCGCCACTGAGGTAGCCAGCACCATCATCAAGTCCCTATTCTCCGTCAGTATCGCCACGACCGAAGCCGGCGCCGGCGCCTCCAATGACCCATTGGTGCTATCCAATTTCACACCCTTTAGTATCGACGCCATCAAATCGAACGGTGAGAGCTTCTCTGAAGTGGAGTCCATGAGTTCTCAACTGGGTCTGAGCTAGAATTTCGAATTACTGAAGATTTACACAACCTTTTACAGGTCAGAAATACCAGAAACAGAGTAGCTCAAGTGAAGCAAAATATATAAGAAGAAAAATGAGGAATCTTTGAACTTGTTTTAGAGTCTCTCCCTTTGTTTACTGATCATATACGCAAGTTTTAAAGAGAGAGACTATTAACGACTGGCTTCCGATAAATGAAATGATTCTATGCAGAATATATGGAGCCATGAAAATATGAAATGGGGGAGAAAGGGTAGAGTCGTAGGGGACGTGGTGGGGTGGGCATGGAAAAACGACCACCTGACACCTGTTAACCATGGTTGGTTGAAATATTTTCCCATTTTCAAAAATTATTTTCTCTCCAAACAAAATATTTTACCATTACCAGATAATTAAGCAATGTAAGTTCTGGTTCGTTTCAGAAAATTGTTCATCCTAATAGTTTAGAGCCACCTGAAAATTAGGGAAAAAATTACCCTAAGGCCAATGAGGAACTTTTCGCGTGAGCCCTATTTTTTTTATTCTTGAACCTATGTTTATGTTGTTAATTGGTTTGAAGCATCGTATTAGAGAACTCTTAAAATACCAGATATTTTCTCTATAAGTAGATACGTTGGTTATGATTCATTTTAAATACTCTCAATGTTCGTCTAGATATTCTTTAACAGAGTATTACTAGATAATTAGTCAAGCCACTTCTGATTCATTTAAAAGACTTAGTAGTTTCCCTTGAACAGAATATATTTCCATATAATTAGTTAGATTAGTACTGATTGATTTCAAAACAAAAATTGTTCATCCTAATACTTTCTCTTGAACTTAGTATTAACATATAACAAAAATTTTATTTTACATATATGCAGGTATGTTATTATGTATGCGTACATACATGGTACACATCCAAATTATAAATATAAGGGTGTTTATAGCTTAAATATGAGTCACACTGCCTGCATATTACTATGCCTGCGTGCAGACAAAATAAAATTTTTGTAACATATAATGATAATTAAATCACTTCATTTCAAACATTGTTTTTTTTATACAATTGAGGATATTCAGGGAGGGGAGTATAGACTCGAACCCAATACCTTATCTTGGTAAAGACTGCTCTTTACCACTTGAACTATCACCATTAGTCTTCATTTCAAACATTGTTGATCACTTCATCTTGTTATACTTTCTTTAGGGCTTGTTCTTTGTAGCTGATATTTTAGTTTTTTTTTTTGGGTAAAAAGGGATTATTATTATTTGAAATGTGCTGTGGAAAGATATCATATGAAATTGTGAAAAAAATGAGAATATGTGATTGGTATAAGTTTGAATTATTGAATTTTTTGTAATAAAAAAATAAGTTATAGAGAACGAAGCGTTAATCTAATTTTTTTCACATGTAATTTTCTTCATCATATTTCATTAACAATCTCGGATAATGAAATGGTTTAAATATTTATTTATTTAGTTTTGGAAGGGAAATGGTTTAAATTTTTATTACGTCATTAGAATTTAAAACTTTAAAAAAAGGATGGCCCAAAAAAAAAATCCTTATCAAAATAATAATAATAAATTAAAAAAAAAAGGAGAGAGAAAATGTTACTGTTCGTAGTTTCATAGTTTGGCATATATATGCCCCTGAATGAAATGAAATCTATAAAATTCCCCCTTCCCTCGTGCGTCTCGAGTGATAAATAATTGAATTTATAACGGTATGATAAATGTACTTTTCGCATATTATTATGCCTTTATTAATAATTCACATATATGCCTAGTAAATTAGAATGGTCCCATCAAAATATACATTAGAATTAGAACTTAGAATCACAATATGTAGAAGAATTTTGTACAAAAGTCTTACAAGCATTTAGTAATATCTTATTTTTCTACGTATCACATCATTTTTAGAAAAATATTATTTGTATATGCTTTATGTACAAAATTTATGCACGCTTCATATATTTATTTAAATATCTCTGGCCATATCTTCTTTTAAAGGACGACTTTTTGAGGTGTCTATAAATTTTGTACACATCTAAATTTACACATATTTTAAAAAATTGTCATTTTAAAGAAGATGGGGCAAAGAATATTTGAATATAAGAGGGTGTGTACAAAATTTCCACATTTTATATGTACAAATATCATCTCTCTTTCAATTGCTATCACAACGCCATGGAAAATAATATTTATAGGTAATCATTAAGATAATTTTTTACAAAATATGGTAAACTCATAATCTTATATCTATGTATGTACGATTGGAAAAAAATAATTTAAGTATTAGACGATAAATTTACCCTATTTTATAAACAATTACCTGAATGATTACCTATAAATTGCCAGACTCCGTGGCCATATGTGTTTATTAAAAAAATGTACACTTTCTCTTTTTTGAAAATAAAAAAATTACACCTTAGAATAATCCATTACATTATACTTCTTAAAAAATATTACGCACCATTATAGATTTTGACCTTGATCCGTTATCCTTCCCCCCCCCCCCCTCAATAGAGAGCAAAATTTTATGTGTTTTTCTCAACTCCTTAAAATGAGAAGGATAGAAGTGAGGGAGGATTTGGAATTTATTTCATGATCTAGAGATTGTGTTTGAAAAAGAAATACTAATAATTAGTCATGATCTCCCAACATATGTGCGTTTAATCTCTCACCACATACATATTTTTTGCCTAAATTGTTAAACCATAACATACTTATCATTCACCATAGTATAAAATTGAACACTTCATTTAATAACATCTAAATACTAAAGATAATCCATCGAAATCGCTCACATCAAGTAAGGAAGAGAAAATAAAGATTTTTGAGTCTGATTTTATTTAGTGACCGCTAAATTTTCATTTGCGTGACAAGTTGATGGTTTGCCCCTTCTTGATGGCATTGTTATGAATGGTGCATAAAAAATGTGGATACCATTGAAACAACAGGGACAAATCAAGTCTTTCGTATTTTTCTCCAGAAACTCCATAGCCATCCCAATTAATTAATATCATCATTTATTTCTTTGCTTGGGACACGAGCCAATTTTTCTGGTCCTCCTTTTAGTACGTCAACGAATAAACGAATTTTTTTACGCCAATATATGCATGTATCTTTATGCACAATATATACCGCAAGGATTCCAATTGATAGAGATTGCACGTAACAGAAAGCGAACAAAGCTTAAATAACTTTTCGAGTTGGAGTTATGCTATTTGAATAAAAAGAGATACAAAAAGTTAAACAAAACTAACACATAACATAATCTTATTTTTCAACACATCACGTCACTTTTAAATTAATGACAACTACATGGACCACATGTTTGTTTTATCTAACTCTTTGTCCTTTCTCTTGTCCAAATAGAAATTCTACTTCAAACTGCGATTTATATTAAATTGAAAATGTTCAAGTACCAATCGATGAAACCACTGTGGTACCAGCAGCGGGCTCCTCCTCTATGGTAGCCTATTCTAGTTCCCATACAAGTTACAACCATGGCCTCAAACTACCAGTCTGGTTTTAAGATCCAGTGGCAAAATATGCTTGTAGTCTAAAAATGATCCAACGCTATATGTATGACACTAAATAGTGTCGTATGACCAGTGTACACCACATGGTTGGGGTGTCATATGTGGCATATCTCAATGCACGCCACATGGTCATATGACACCATATGATGTTAAATTGGCACTATTATACTATCTCTATTATAGCTTAGACATCTTGACAGAATAACATAATTATAGCTCAAATTGCATTTTACAATACTGTCCTATTATATAGGTACCAGCCAGACGCTAGGTAGGAACTCAAATTACAACACTCCAGTGATCTAATACATGGTTTAAAATTCCAAAATTTTGTTGCGTGATTCATCATAGGAAAAATGGTAAATGACCGGAAATGTTACTTTCCTCAACACTTTTGAGGGGATCGTATATTCCTCATCGCTCATACCTTCTCTGTTTTCTTTCTCCGCTTTGGACCAGAGATTCCATTTTCACCTGCAAGCTGATTTTCCCCTGCAGCTATTTCCTTTTTGGGTTCTCCTTTCTTTCTCTTTAGTCTTCTCGTCTCTGTCAAACTGCAGCAACATTGACAGGAGGAGATTGATCAAATACATCTTGCAAGAGAGAAATGCTCAACGCTCTCGTTTTCATGAAGATATTTCTCAACCTATTGGCAGGAACGCCAGTGTCCCTCAAGAAATGATGATTCACTTTTAACTTGAAGCAATGAACTTCATTTCATGCTTCGACAAAGTACCATAATACAATTTTGGGTATTTTCATACGGGGTCATCACTTAAATTGAATGACCAGATTTTTGCATATTCCAATCACGTTTCTCAATTAAAAATGAGTCCCACCACCTTTATTTGATTTAAAAATATTTTTTAAACAAAATTAAAACTTAGAAACAAATTCTGATTTTAAAGATAAATTAAATATAAGATGTTAAAATTCTTAGAAATCAAATCAAAGCTTTGAAAACTAAAAACAAAACTAAAAAATTACTTAAGTTCATTAGTAGGTAGGTTCAACACAGAAATATTTGCAAAAGGTCATTGAGTAAATTGTCTGAGTAACAACAGGAGCTCATTTACACGCAATGGAGGAAATTGTCAATTGACAATAGGAAAGCTCATCGAGTAACACGTAATGGAGGAAATTGTCAATTGACAATAGGAACCCATTGGGTAACACGAAGCCTGTGTTTTAAGTTTCAAATAGTACATTAATTAACTAGAACCCCCATGATTCCTAAAAATTACAGCAGCACTATCCTGCTACTGGCACTCAATGGGGTCAATGTCGGGGGACATCTGAAAACATGTGGAACCAAATACGTTATTGTTTTACTAGTTTTTGAAGACACCAGGAGGGACTATAGCATTGGACCCATCACCATGATAAATCCTACCTTGAGAAGACCATGCTAACACCTAGTCGGTCACATTAACATTGCAGTTTATATGTCCACATTCCAAGAAATATTTGGGGCCAACAAATAACATGTTTAACACAGCAAGCAGATGTATAAACAGAGAACCTCCCAGGATAACTGCTTTGACTAGTATTTACTCAATTCTAACCAATTTAAGTGGCCAGATCCAGAACCCATTCACAGGTTAGATCAGGCAAGGTTAGCCAACATGATTTGATATTTGATTCATCCAATCACTAGTAAGGAGTATCCAACTAAAGCAACCAAGGTAAGAGGAGGGGATGGGAAGGAAATGTCAAGCCAGTTAATTGAGCCGGTAGACAAAAGCAAGAACTGACTCACCTTGTCTTTCTATGTTCACACAAACTCCTTTGAGATGCCTTTTCAAGGACACCTCTGTAATATTGAGTAAATGGAGCTTGCAGGCTCATTTTCTCAAGCTGTGAAAGATCAATTTGAAACGGTCATACTATATCCTTCAACTCATAGACCCCTAGGCAATCATTTCAAATTGCACCAACCTGAAGAAAGGAGTCCGCAGATTGGTAATCATTTGGGGAAAACGGCACCTCATCTCGTTTTCTCTGCACGAAATCTACATTCTGCTCCACCTGCAGTTACAGTAGAAGGGCTCAGAACAGCAGTCAGCCAGCATGAAAAATACAAGCCAGGGACCAAAACAGAATGACCAACCTGTGCATGTATAGGGTTAAATAACCCGAACTACAAATTTGCTATGCATTAGAATCACATTGGAAGAACAATCATCTTGATTGCCAATTGCCATTGCATGTTTGATTTGCATAAAAGAAAAGCATGATTTGAGCTTTAATTGATAAGAGAAGCATGAAGGTATTTCTTCTTTCATCAGAACATGGACGATCAAAAGTTAGCAGAGGATTATGGAATAGTTTAGCCAACCTAAAAAATTACCATATGTAAGATCACTTTTTTTGCTTTGCAGGAGTCTCTTCATTAAGTGGGTAAATTGTACTTCCAAATAGTTGACCATTTGCTAATATAATTAGTAAGAATACACTGACAAACGAAGATGACTTCCCTAAACAAATCTTGAAACTTAAGATTTCAAATTATGGCAAGAAAGTGAATAGGAATTTGTTTAATTGTTACGCATGTTCAAGTATTTTTTACTAATAAAACTCAGAACTCAGATAGTGCTTGTTCGGGTAGATTAGATTATATCATTATAATGTGGTTATAAAAAAGCAGTGGAGATTTTGTGGGTCTCACGGATGTGTAGACAAATAACTTTGTGGGTCTCACGGATGTGTAGACAAATATCTGACCCAACAAACAGAATCTCTGATCAAGTTTGATTTCAATTATAATGTATCCTAAGGGAGCAGTGAATATTCTCTTGTCATTTTGACATTTCATCCATGGTCAAATAAGTAAGAACTAGCTTTATATGGACTAATACTGTATCCAGGGGTCAAAAAAGAAGGCAAAAGACAGCTAAATGACTTGCTCGCAAAGGGACTTAATTCATTGGGTTAAAGAGATGCCCCTAAATCCTTACAAAGGCTTATTTAGAGTTTCAGGACTTAAGACAGATATTCTTTTGGTCCCTTAGCACCCATATTTTCAAGATATCAGCTGCATAGTGCAGTATTTCTGCAGAGATACATATAGTCTATAGACTTGACAAGAACATGGTAGTTGATACAAAATGTAGAAAATAAATACATACCTGATCAATAAAGCGCTTCACCATACGGCGTAGATTTTCGCTGGTGGTAGTCTCATGAAACTTTCTCAAACAGATTAGTGGAATGGATGCTAGCTCAGGAAAGGAGATGTGATAGCTCCAGTGAGCAAAATGCAGCGAGAGCTGTTCAATGACCAAGAGAAGGCATTCCTCTTGAAAGCTTTGCGATTTTAGATAATATTTTGGCAACTGCAGCAGGTGACAGTTTAATTAACAAGTGAAGTTCAGATGTGTACTAAATTTAAATTTACATAACAGTTAGCTAATATCCCTAACCTTCAATACTGATGTAGTTTTGAAGGTATTCCTTGATCTTCCACCCTCCTTGACCACCTTATACTCCAAAATATCAAGCACAATTGAAGCAACTGGTATAAAAATTCCAGTAGAACTGGAAAGAATACTAAGCCACTGAATGCACTTAAGTCTTAGAGGGAAGTATCTTGGACCAGTAAACATGTTAGCCAGACCATTTATAACCTGAATGGTCATAAACATCAACTGCTGATGGTCAAGATCATGTAAATTGGCTGATATGAATCTCACCCACAGATCCAGGCAACTTACATACTCCCAACTGCATATCTTGTTAACTGCTTCCTGCCTCGCAAGTTAAATTTTACAGATACTTAAAATAATAAACAATTCAAAAGAGTAAGTTAATACACATGTATATCCTGAACATTTATAGAAGTTACATTGACATATTAGTTATGCATGATAAGTTTAGAAGGCATTCAAATCAGGCCAACTCTAAACAGTGTACCTTCTTCTTTGTTTGCAAACCCCACTGCAATATCTTGGCGAGTTGACTTATAGAAGCACGCGCCTTGGAAAATGATTTTTGCAGATCCAGGGAACACAACTCGATTATGCAATTCCTAAGGAACTGTAAATGTTTACCATTCAAAATTTCGGGTACTCTACTCCGAGCAAGATAGGCAACAGAAACTTTTGAAAAGCAGGTGGTCCAGTAATTTGAACCAGATATTGTGGCCACATCCTTTATGATTAAAAAGGCAGACGATGCTAGAACTCCTGAACCTGTAGCCCACAAACTGACAGTAGCCTGTTTCATAATTTAAAATTTTTAAGAAGATTTACATATGAAAACAGACCTTTTGCTCAATAATATAAGGATTCTCTTTTCAAGAGGGAGACAAATACAGCCTGCTAGATTGACTGGCACACATAATATTCTCCTATGACAAATCAGCATGAGTTTCTTATTTTATCAAGAAGAATCAAAACATAAATCCAATGAGAGAACCAAGAATCTGTAGGTAATTTTTGAAAACTAGTAGAGGTTTCATTATGTAACTATTATTACTCATGCGAAGCAAACACGATATGTAGATCAAGTATAAGTCATATGAAACAGATCTTTCAAAACTATTTTGATTATGAAATAAATTAGATGATTCTTAGAAAGGAGTTTATTATAACTCTTCAAAGAAACATCCATTCATGAATTATCCACCAACAAACCTAGACAAAGTAAAGTGTACTCCAATTTTTCAAGTAGCAGCAAACCCAATAAAATTCTAGCACGAGTCTTGAGATTTTGTAGTCAACATCTCAGTACATCAAAGTTATTGCTATATTTAAGTTATTTCTTTACTGAAGGAGAAAAATGAGAAAAAGCTTTACTTGACTTAACGATTGACAAAGTAACTTGGTATCTTTTCCACCTCAAGGTATCACATAAAGTTCCAAGGAGATGTGAAGTACAACTGTATCAATGATGAGAAGGACATGTACTATGTCTTGCCATTTACTCCATATATTACCAGACTGTTCAGATCCAGTTCATTGTGAATTTGACTGTGATCAAACGGGTAATCAATAACTCAAGTTTCACTTTGTCCCCATCCCACCTGGAGAAGAAATCACTCCTGTCCCATCACTCACCAATCAAATTGACTTTGTTATAGTTTGATACAGAATACGATTACATGAATGATCATAACAAACAATCTAAAAGCCGCCATACTTCACAAAGTCTATTAAATCAAAAACAAGATTGATTGTTGTATCAATTATCTATGTACCCACTCTTAGTTAATTTAATAAGATAAGGGCTGGGCACATCAATAATTTTGAGAATGATTGATAGAAAGACAACAAGCATAACTTCTAACTCTTCTTTCCACATGTCCTTTTAATTTCTATCGATTTCTTTACCAAGTAAATGGCTCTTTTCACTGCAAGCTTCCAAAATGACCAAATCCAAGGAAGAAGGTCTATTTTCTTTTCAAGGAAGAAGATAAGAGATACACAAAGCACAGGAGAAACTTTACCATATAAATAGCAGGGAAGAGAACAAATTTAGCCCTACAAATAATAAAGGACCAAAAGTAACACGACCACAACAAAAACAAAAGAGCACCTGCTGAAGTGATCAAAAAGTCTGTTTAAATACCTTAATGAGTCGATGCAGCAGTGATGGAAAAGCAGCAACAAACAGAAGAGAATCCTTGAGTCGGGTCATTGCGAAGGCCAAAATTTCTGAGTCAGTAAACTGAGTTAACAAAAATATCGTACTTCTCACATAACATTTGACAAGTGGCTTTAAATTTTTCCAATTCGAACACCTCTTCAATTCCAGTGTGGCCTCTTTTCTGCAATTTGAGGATGATATTTGGAATAGTCTCCGGAATATGTCATCCGCATTAGAGAGCATGAACATCAAAATACTGCAAAAGCTCCCACTGTTCTGAAATTTATAGCAAATTGATTCAGCTCCAAAATGACATGCCGCCCGATATGCATTTAACAAACTAACTAGAGCGGACTGGTTTTGCTCTTCCGTGATTTGCTTACACCAAGTACTGATGATAGAATCAGTTAATGTTTTTTCCTCGTATTTGGTAGGGTCATCTTCAGCTTGTTGCTCTCATCATCATCAGATTCCTGTGAAATCGTAATTAAGAACATTATAAAACTAAAATAGTTATTTTCAGAAGTAAAATACAATATCTAATACATGGTGAGAAGTTTCTCAAACACACTGTCTTCACAATAAATAGATAAATAATAATGATGATGATAAATTAAAGCAACCGGCAAGCAACTTGAGAATTATAATACACCAAAATTTCAGGTCCATGTCATGCTCAGGAGACCTACGGTTGGCATACAAATGCTAAGACAATACACTGATGTTGCGGAAAGTTACAGATGCATAATGCATACATCTAGTTTTAGTGGCATGCATATACATCTACTTTTATGTCCTCATTATGAGAATGCATTTGCAGATTTAAAATCGGGGTGATTAAGAGCTTGTTTGATTCTCATTATTTGTCTAAATGTGAGGAAATTATAATGAGGAGAGAGATAGAATATGTATTGGAAATGTAAAAAAATGTGAAATATGTGGTTGAAATTGAGCAGTTATCAAATCAAATGTCAAATCAGTGATAGGTAAAATTATAATTTAGGTAAATAATGAGAATCAAACAAGCTCTAAGTGTTACCAGCATAGATAAATTTAAATTTACGTCCATGGGTAACTCTTGTATTGTTTATACAGATGCAGGATAATATGGACACATCTGATTGAAGACATGAGGAAATTTGCAAAAACAAATCCAGAAACAACAAAATGTAGCCTTTTATTGATTAACATGAAAAATTTTTATGAATCCGGACGTCCAAAACATAAAGTATAAGCTATGAGACACTCAAATTGGAGCCTTTCAGATCCATGCGCAAATACCATTTGTCCATATATATGCAGTATAACAGTGCTTCCAACAAAAATAATAGCTTCCAAGCTTTAAAAAAGGGATTAAATAAATAGCTTACCATCTCCGCTGTTCGAATTGATTTATGACCCTTGTAGTAGCTTTCTAAGAACTTATGGAAATCTGGATCCTGAAGTTTTCATTAAAGTTGCTTTATCAGAAAATGATAAATGAACTTGAGAATATAAACTAATCCTGAATCTTGATACTGAAACAATTACAACTCATCAAGTCATAAATTAGTAAAGTTCATTTCTTGATAATATTTTTAATCACACCAAACTCCAAAGTTATTTTCGCATTACTTAGAGCATCTCTAATGGGAGGGTGGATTGTGGTTGTGATGTGGAGGAGAGAGATAGAGAGAAGATGATTATTTTAAATAAATAGGAATCGAAAGAGGTGTAGTGAAAAAAGGCGGGAAAAATGAAAAATGAGGAGAGAGATGGAAATAAATTCAAAAATAATGATAAAATAGTAGTGGAGAGGGTGGAGGAGAGGGTCTACTAGTGGACCTTACACGGGACACGAGGGAGAAAAAGTGAGGAAAATGGTGCAAATGAGAGAAAAGTGATTAAAAGAAAATGAAAATAGATAAAAATACGGGACCCACTTATTTTTGGTGTGTCTTTCTCCCTCTTGAATGGACTTCACCACACCCCCACCCCTAATTGGAGATGCTCTTATGATCTCTAGCTCCAGGTCCATCATATCTAAAAGCAAACTTCAAAGAGAACTCATCATTAAGATAAACTTCAAGGGGGGGGGGGAAGGAAAAGAAAAGGCAGCTCCTACCATAACTTCCCTACGGAATTAGAAAACCTAGTTACTTTTTTCCTGTATATTGAGCAGTGAAGGAAGCTGAGGATTATCTTGTGCATTACCAAGAAGTGAGCCAAGTTCATTTCTATTACAAAATGTCAAGTGTCAAACGTGTGTGAGTAAAGTAGCACTATGCTGCCAGCACATTTCTAACAAAAATGTAAATCAAGAGCAATCAAAATATATTCAAGCCTGCATAGTGCATAGAGGAAGCATAAAACCAAGTCCAATGAGAAGACGTGGATGATGAACCTGCATGAATAACCAGTGAAGGATAAAATCACCTTCTTTCTCATCCTATCCAATTTTTTATTTTTCTTGTCCAAGTCTGCATGCATTTGCTTATTCAGTACCGCATAGGTACTACTTGCATTTTCATCTGCATGTGGATTAATGTCCAATGAGCATGCTGATTCAAGAATAATTATCACTGTAAAAAGTTGATAAGGTGGTGAAAGAGAGAACGAAAAAATGGAAGATAGGTTAAATTAAAGAATTCTGTTCAAGAATGAAACATGACCTCCTAGAACATACTCGGTCTCGCTTTCTGCAACATATGGAGAACTTGAACCCTGATAAGATATTGTGCAATCATTTACTAAACCAACAATGAACAGTGAACAGAGAAAAAAAAAACTAAGTGAGCATATGATTTAGCTTTTTGAGAATTGATGTTGTGAGAAAGTGATTTTTTGAGAAAATGTGTGATTAAAAAGTAAGGAAAAGTTACGAATCTACGGACAAAATTATTTTAATGGATAAATGTGTGATTGAAAATGAGTTTCAGGGAGAATTGAGTTCAGAAAATCTAAACAAAACAAGGGGCCGATTACATTCCTAATAAAATACACTTAGTGACCACTAAATAGAAATTGGAGTTGGCCAAGTTAAGTCAAGTCAAATATAATCAACTGTAAAACCTCTGAAAGATAACCATCACTATCTGAACCATCTTCACCCTCATCCTTGTCATCTTCAGCAAACACCGCATCTAGGGAAGCATATTTGATGTCATCTGTAACCATTGTTCTGGCAAACACATTTACAAGGTTAAGATCCAGTATCATAGCAGTTCATACAGAACCCTCTTGTATTTTTCAGGAGGGTTAAAACATGATTTTAGTTATACCACTCAATTAAATAATGTAAATGTGGCTGAACTGAGAAAGTATAAATAAAAAATAAAACAATGCTGACAGGATTAGAATAACTAAAGGCCTGGGGATTTTTGTGATCCATCACCAAACATTAAATGATCACCATAATCATTATGTTATATTAATCATTTGAGAAGTTCTTACAGATTCCAAAGGAAATGAGCAAGTCTTGCGTGTAGGGTTGTATCCATCATATGTTATACGACGCTCAAGTTCACAGGGAAAAGAAAAAAATTAAGGACCAAAAATAACACCAAAAGCATTTTGGCACATAAGTAATATATTTAGTGATAGCCAGCTGCATTAATTCTTATAGTTATACCTAAATGAATTGCATTTGATCTCTAACAATGTTACATATTTTTTCCAATACAATATGATTTCGATCAATAGTATTTAAAAATTTTAAAATAAAGAAAGGTAAACCGTCTTCAAGGTTTAGAGAATGAAACAGATACATCAAATTCACCTTTTTACCTTCCATTAGAAAGTCCGGTAACATTAGGCTCCTGTTCCTCAACATCGTTCTGCTCATCTTCTGCAACAACAAAAAGAAGAACAAGATCACAAACATGGATAAGAGGTTACTTTTAGTGAATAGAGGAAATCAGCGTAGTGTAACAGAAACACAAAAAGGAAAGACTTTGCAAATGCCCGTGATTTCTCCACTTCCATGTAATGTAATTGCAATTTAGCAACATTCAACAACCTCGTATAGTGTAAACAAAGTATCAACAAAAGGCATCCTTTTATAGTTCTAATTTATATATTCAAAGACTATCAGTCATGCTCTAACCAGCCTTACAAGTTGCAAAACAGCATAAAATACGAATTTCTGCACGCAAAATATTGAAAGTCATAAACCGGGAACGAGAATCAATACTTGAAGATTTCTTCTTGAATAAAGCCTTCGTTTTACGCCTCCTTTTCAGCACGGACTGAAGATTCTTCTTCGCAAACTTCCTTGCCTTCTTCCCCAATTTCCCCATTCCTTTATTATTTTTCTCTTACAAAATCTAACAAACCAAGAAATCCTTTCAATAATCTTCACTAAAAATTTACAGAATACACAACACAGAAACAGCTGAATTGATTTTCTTCGTTCGCCGTTAAAAAGTCTTTGGTTTTGGATGGTAGGGTTTAAGCCTAGAGAATTGGACACAGGCTGTAGCGTAGTTTATGTTGGGCCGACCCGACTGAAATGGATCGAGACCGGAAGCCTACTTGACATTTGACAAAACCATCAAATAGGGTAAATTTCACATATTGTCTCTCATCTTTACATTTTGTATCAGTTGAGCCTCTATTGTTTTTTCAATGCCACGAATATCTTTCATAAATTGGTATATATGATCCCTCATATCCTAAATTGCTGTGAAATTGATTTTTATACCCTTATCTATTTAAATAAATACAAAAGAGTTTATAAAAAAATTTAAAATAAATAAATAGAAAAGAAAAGTCAATTCTTCTCCAACCCACTTACTCCACCCCACCCAACCCAGCCTGCCACCATCACTACGTGAATTTCTCCACAGCCAAAACTTCCCAGAAAAGCCATTGTTGTTTTGGAGACCCTTTTTTTTTTTTTGGGTAATGTCAATGTCTTTTACCACATCTGCAATGTTAACATTATAGCATTAGAGAGTAGTTCAAACAAGCAGTATAGTGATTAAATTCTCACACTCCGAGTACGAGGTCTTGAGTTCGAATCACAACAGCCTCTCCCATGTCTTTTGCTTGTATTAAAAAAAAAAAAAAACTCTTGATATTAATCTTGACAATGTTAAAATTTATTATTATATTGATTAATTTGAAAGTATTTGTCTATCTCACTCTTCCGACTTAATTTTCTTTCTCTTTCCCCCAAATTCTCTTCTCTATCTCTCCTTCTAGAATTTGTTGGCCACATAATTCTTCCTACTTAATTTTCTCTCTTTCCCCCCAAATTCTCTCCTCTATTTCTCCCTCTTAAATTTGTTAGCCACATAATCCAATGTAAATATTGTGGCATTGGAGATGCTCCTGTCCCATATTTTAGGTACTTTTAATTTTTAAATTATTCAACATTTGACAAAATATCGTTGGAGATGAGCATTTTACAATGCCTGTTGTGGATAAATGATCATTCCTCGTATTACCAATTTGTAACAATATCTTATTTCATTAAATGTAATCACGCTATATGAATATTAAAGAAGAGAAACATAAATTTTAAGATAGTATGCACTTAGTAAATCCTATTTTTTTTCTATATAAACATCACTTTTAAATTATTAACAATTACATGAGTCATGTGCATTTGTTAAACTTTATGTTCAAGTATATTATCCTTAGATATATTAACCTGATTCTATTCTTTTTTTCTTTTTTTATACTCGCCATCATCTCTACACGTAGTGTCACTTGCTATAGATACTTTTTGCACGAATGACAAATGAGGATAAAGAGACTATGATAAGTTTAGGACGAATATGAAGATAAGAATATAGAAGAAAAAAAAAATAGTAGTTTTAAAATGTCAAGTTGTGAAAGTTTTGCAATGTGGTTGACCGTTCTATTTTTCTTAAAATATTCAGCTTCAATTTTAGAATAAAGCTTGTGTTTTCGTTGTCATTACTTAGTTTGTCATTCTCATTGGTGAAGGTGCATGATAAATCAAGACATGATAAAAGTTGTTAAGGTCCATGAATACACCTACCAAACTTTTAATTGAACCAGCCTCTAAAGTGGTTAACCGACCTCCCCTTCTTTGACTATATAGTTCATAACCTATGTCTAAAAGATAAAAGCAAATTTTATTACGCTCTACTTATGTTGTCGCCTATGATTAGTTTCTCGACCTGTGCTACATTGTCTAAAAATACTTAAAAGAAAAGGTGACAAACTGCCTATATCTAAATAGATTGTCTTAGAGTGAATGCCTATAATAATTATCTAAAATAGAAAAGTCAGCGCGAGTATAACTTTAAAAAGCCAAAAAAATGAAAGATTACCCCATGCACGTGAAAATATTTATCATTGTACAAAAAAGAAGTTATTTCAATCAAAACCAAGCAAGAAAACAACATTTGCTTCTCTCAGCTTAACTTTTCATAACTCATCCTCATCTCTTGCTTCGCCTCTTATGTTAATTTCTCAGAATCTTGAAGTTTGGTAATTTTATTTTCTTGAATTTTATGCAAGTGGGGACCATGAAATGAAATCATCTTATCTTTATCTTTAAATTGAATCTTGATTTTCTTGCATTTTAAAATTCCACAAGCTTTGCACAAAAATCAAAAAAAGAGGTAGTGAGAAATGGACAAAGTGTTTGGCAACTAATTGGATTATAATCTGTGACGTGACACTATTTTATTAGTTTTTTGAGTAAAAAATTCAATAATTACGGTTTGACTTTTACTTTTTGACTTTTTGAAAAAATAAAACCAATGAAATGATGTCATGTGACAAATTATAATCTAGATTATAATCTGGATGAGTCGTCAAACACACTGGGAGTATTTACTTGTTTATGTTACACGTGTCATATTAAAAGTATTAGCTACAACTTTGTCAAAAAAAAAAAGTATTAGCTACAAGGCCACCCCGCAAAAAAAAGAAAAAACTATTTACAAGATCAAACATGGTCAAAAGATGTAAAGTCAAATCTTGTAAGAGATTTTTTTTTTTTTTTTTTTTGAGGAATTTCGACTTACCCTCTTCATAGATGAACACTTAAAAATCACGCATATGTTAGACTTTAATACGTCAGTTGTTTGAAGAAATAATATTTTGTAGAATTTATTTGGAGAATATTTTTCCTTTATGTTTTTTTGATAGATTAATGTTAGGAGAATAGATTATGATTAAAGATATATATGTTTTATATGATGAAATTGAGTCAGATTGGTATATCTAATCTAATGAAATGAAAATACAGTCTTATTGGAAATTGGTATATTCATATTTTGTGACAAATTGATTGGCTTCTCTTTATATCTTGATATCTTTAAAGGTTCCTCATATTATTGATAACTAACTTTATTGATAATCCCTTCAAAAAAAAAAAAAAAAACTTTATTGATAAGGTACTTTCTGGAAAAAAAAAAAAAAAAAAAAAGAAGGAACCTTTATTGATAAGGTGTGTTAGAATATACTCATGCGATTGCCAAGCAGGATGTGCTACAATTTTCTCACCATCTCAACTCCTCTCTGTGAAAATAGGATGCTTACTTTTGTTGCACATATTTAGCATGCAAGGTTTCTATTTTAGTTTTTTCTTTCTTATTGATTAATGACGGTTTTATCGATGACAACCTCTTTTTCATATTTACATACACTTATGATATTCACTACGATGATTTCACGAATAAGCCAGATTCAGGGATGTAGGTAAGAGCATCTACATTGATAGTGTTAAACTAGGTTTTTAATTAATAACTCAAAAAATAGTTATATTAGTGGTGTTAAGAAAGTTATTAAAAGAATCTTTTTGGGTAATTAGTTATTAACTTTGTTGTTAACTTAACAATAATTTTAGCATTGTACTAGAATTTAATACTTTTGTAATTTTTTTATTTATTTAATAAAATTTGACAAATAACTTTGGATAGTAGTGGAATCCACTTAGGCTTGAGCGAATTTTAGTAATATTGTTTAACATATTCAATGTGACACTTCAATAGTTGTTAAATTTAACTTGCATATGTGACATTTAACAACAAACTTAAAATGCACTTTTTGTTTATGTGGATAACTAAATTTAATAATACTAATAATGCTCTAAAAGCATGGGCACTGCTTGGCTTCAGGTCTTAAAAATATAAAATTTCAAGAATTTTCCAACTGAAATGTAAAAACAAATATAAAACAGATGATGTTCACCCACCCACTGGTGGGTGAACTTACCCGCCCCCGGCCAACATGGGGGGTGGTTATTGATCCGCCCACATGTGGGCGGAACTACATGCGAGTTCGCCCACATGTGGGCCGACCAATTACCGCCCCCGCCTGTAAGTTCACCTACTAATGGCTGGGTGAACGGAACTACTGTTTCGATTGCCAAAAAAAGATGCTTTTTTGGGCTTTTGCAATGTAAGTGCTCAATAATCAAATTCATGGAAATAATTTGTGAAATAAATAATGCCTTATCCATTCTTCATTTTTTATTAATTTGTTGAGTTGATGATTGCGATAGCTTTTTTTGATGAGTTCTTTTGAGTGTTTTGTTCCGTTCGTGATTTTGGTAACTTGTTGACATTGTTGTTGTGGTTGTGACTTGAGATGGCTTTATCAATTAATTTAAATTATTTGG
Source organism: Nyctanthes arbor-tristis (assembly GCA_963692815.1). Taxonomy (NCBI): domain Eukaryota; kingdom Viridiplantae; phylum Streptophyta; class Magnoliopsida; order Lamiales; family Oleaceae; genus Nyctanthes; species Nyctanthes arbor-tristis. The sequence goes on along the minus strand of CAVNYN010290576.1, from coordinate 3,134 downwards.
CTTGTTTCCACACTATTTGGATATTACGATATAAGTTTACCTAGCTTATCAATAAAACAAATTTCTAGCTACATCCCTGGTCTGATTCTTGAATCATGCTACATACATGCCGTCGGAGTACACACAATATTGACGATATAAACTTTACATGATCATTTACACCACAAATTGTGTATGCAAAATTTCTTTTTCCTTCTTTATTTATTTATCCATCCAAAGATCGACTCACTTTATCAACTTCATTTTCATATTTACCTACCCATCTATCTCACTTTAGACTTATTCTTTTCCATAATTATCTACATACTTATTGTACGAGACTAATAAGAACATTTGACACATATATATGATCACTTCGCATCTAATAGAAGCACTATGATTTTGTTAGATGTTGTGTGGTGTCTCTGTGTTGTATGTGTGTGCTGTGTTTCTATAAAAAAAGAAAAAGAACATGTGGCACATATGTTCTTTCTTTCTTCCTTCTTCTTTTTTATAAATAAATTCTCTTACCAAATATGGCCAACCGGTGATGGATTACTCATGTTCCACGCAAGTTTACGTCCCTATACATAGTAATCCTTACCAGTATATTAGATTTCTAATTATGAAAGAAGACCGATAAAAAATCTAAATACAAAATAATAATAATAATAATAATAATAATACTAATATTTATCTCTTCTCGACTTGTGAATGTATTGAAATATATAAAAAAAAAATACTTTTGGCACGGTGCTGTTGCTGTTATTTCTTTTTATCTACGAATCTATGTTATAAAAAGGAGATATTAATGAACTTCTATGAAATGGTTTCACGGGATTCAGTCAATTATTATCAAGATTGTAGAATATCATTGTGAAATATAATAATCTAAATTAACAATAAATTGAACAGGAAAGTGCAATTATTTTCATTTCGAATAATGTTATATACCACTATTGTTGTCAAGCACCAATCTATGTGACACGTAGCGTCAAATGATAAGTGGAGTTACAGACAACAAGTACATATGAGCCACATAATTTAACTAATCATATTAATATTACGTGTACTGATCCTTAGCACCAATAATACTAGTAGTAGTAGATAACATTATTCTTTTCGTTTATCAGAGACGACCCTGGGAAAGAGAATTTATTCTATTGGGCACACAACTGATGTAAGCCCCCTTCTCACCCATCTTGCTCATCCCCATTTGATAGAGCACAGCAAGTGGGCAATTATAGAATCTTGACAAATTGCTTTGGCAAACGTCGGCGACCAATCACACCCCGGATTCTATCTTCCCATTCTTTTCTCGCATTTGTTTAAGGCTGTTAGGGATACGTTGCTTTCTTGTCATTGCATAATTGATTATAATCAACTCTATTCAATTATTTACATACACGTATATTATCTTATCTTAATCCAATCATTTTCATCCACTCTGTTTTAGGGATAACACTGGTTAAATAATTTTAATCGTGTTTCATGCTTATGGGTGAATCATATACCACTTTGAACGTAAGGAAGAGCAAAACATTTTATATAAAAGTTAATTTACCTGGTTGTGACATGTTTTTATGCATACATAATACGATTTGTGTTATGTTAGACAAGCATCTTTAATTGGTTAAAGAACAAGAAAAATGAGTAAAATTAAACCTGTTTGATATAACAACATCATAATACCCTATAAACAAATAGTAGACCAAATTTTATTTTTTTAATGCACACAGGACGAATTGATGTTCTGCTCCACATGAAGTCGCCCATGCGCACATACATTAATTAATCTTGAGTGGTTTGTTAATTCACAAAAATGTTAGAAAGAAGTTACAGCTTGCTTTTAATTGATTGGCGTTCTTGTTTAAAAAAAAAAAAAAAGGTTGGATGCGACGTGTCACGCTAAATTTCACATGCCGGCAAAACTTTTCAAAAGTTCTTGAACATATTTATAGTGAAAATGACTCATATATATATAGAATCTCTAATAATTTCTAGCAGTAGAAATTAAAACTAGCAAGTTATGTCATTTTAATGGAAAACCGTCCAATTTCTCATTGCCTGTGCATTCAACATGACGATTTATGAAGATCAATTTTATCAATTCGTGATTGATTTGTATAGTAGATAAGGTCCAAGGTAGCTGATTTTTCATTTATTTCTTGTTAGATTTTTGAAAATTATGGAACTTTACTATCTTTTATCCAGACGAATTTTGAATTAATTAATAGAATTATTATGCTGCATACAATGGTCATGTGGGGTACACTAGTAAAAATAAATGAAAAATTGAATGGTTATTTTTTGTTAAGAATCAAGCGTATAAAAAGATGTATATATAAAGGTTAAGGACTCCATGTTCTATTAAGCCAACTGAAAATTACATTTTTCCAGCTCCTTATATTGTATTGAAGAGGACAAATTTACAACCTTGCCTATTGCCACATTATGGACCACCTTTGCTAAGTAATAAACAAGTTACTTTTGAAAGAAATAATTAGATGGTCCACTACATTTCAAACTATTTTTCTTTGTTTTATTTCTCTTGAAGTACCAAAAATCTTCCATCTCTTGAAATAGTTCACTTGTTACTTCTCACAATGAATTGTATACAACATTCCAACCCTTCTTTATATCGTCCCTCATCATTGGATGTTGTTCCAAGTGGCAGTTCCACATAAGGTGTTTAAAGTTCATTGACATCGATTATAAATGTATTACGAATGTATGATTCTGACATGATTTTATTTGAGGTAGAAATCTATTTATGTCCTCACATAATGCTGCAAGAAGTTTTTATATGCAAAATCTCAAGGACAGCTCAACAATATTATAACAAATGAGGGGATCGATACGCAAATTTCTTATGAAAACTACATGGTGTCTCTAATTATGGAGATCAGGTGCACACGTGGCTGTCACATGAACGCATATAAACGCCACATGGCAATTATTGAGACCATGTGCACACGTAATACACACGTGGTTGCCGTAATTCGAGACCATGTACCTCCATAGAAAATTTTGATCCATACGTAGTTTGGGATGTTACAAAAAGGTATACAATCCAAGAATTAACCATGGCGTGGTCGCAAAAATTCTAAGAAAAAGTGACATCTCCCCTTACGGAGAGGTCACGCACACATGGG